>JAXQQM020070814.1:0-25012 GCA_034641835.2 Pinus albicaulis | reverse complement strand
TTAATTGAGCAAGAACATCAAGAGTGATCCAAGGGGCAAGTCATCTATATCACAAGATTATTGAGATTAAAATGATGGAATGAAAACAATAAAGTGTTGGAGGGGTGGAAACCGATAATAATTTCACAAGGGATTTATAGTCAGTTCAAACAAGAAAAGCCTCTTAAGTAACTGTTTAAAACCAACCAAGGACAGGGCTAACCATAAACTTCTTGGGCAAGTTTGTATTAAAGCAGCTTAATTGACAAACAATCCAGTAATCCACATAATTACTTTCAGAAAGTATGAAAACACATAAGAGAAACAAAGTGTAACCTAAGATCAGATAAGGTACTTTTAAACCTGGTCTGCTTTCGGCCAACACCAAGGGAAATCTTCAGAATCTGCCTTTGGAGAATAGAAACTAGAAACAGGGCTAACCATGAACTTTCTAGTCTAACTTTAATAAGCGAATGATGAAAATAAATTTCAAGAACAATGTTTAAAGCAAACAATAGGACGAGGGAACGCCAACATTCCTAACTGCTTAAACTGTATTGAACCATTCTTAAATAAACAAATTTGAGGAAAACATTGAGATAAATATTTTCAGTCAGAGAAGGTTACTGATATACAGTAGGTCCTGACTCTATGCATGTTTTTCTTTATAAGAGAAAAGTGAACAATATGACATACATAGAAGGAAAAACAATAACAAATAAAGAGGCACTTCACAAGTGATATAGACCAGGATCCCAAGAAACAGATTGTTATTGATGTCAAACCAGTTACAGTCTTTAAGTCCAATGTTTCAGTTCAACAATCATCTTCACTATTTAGCCTAACTAATCTATCACAAGCAGAGCTCCAAGGGCCAGTGAACACTATTTACAATCATAATTTTAAGCTCAAATGTATTTCAAAGTTCTACAACCAACAGTTTCTCATCTTCTGCAGAAGTATTTATAGAAGAATGAGGAGGTGAGATCTGATAAAAGATCTCCAATTACAATTAATACAGACTTAATGGTTTCTTGGCCCTTGAGGGGCTCAATAAGAAACTTACATAGGTGTCCTCTGTATTAAATGTTTTTACATAAATATTTAGCTCGATGGGAGCTTTTGTTGACTTTGAGGCTCTGTATCATGTTTGGAGTAACTCTGCAGATATTTCTTGCATTAATTTTCCTTGCAGAAGTAACTCTTATGGCTGTGCTAAGGCGAATATCTTCATTTGATCAATAACTTCAGCCTCTGTTTGAATACTTTGAGGCAACAGGTGGCACTGTGGTAGCTGAGAAATCAATTTGCCTCAGATGTGGCGGTGGAGGCTTTCCTGTCTGATAAAACACTTTAGGTTTTCCTTAAACTGTGTTTTAAATCGGGGATTAGGCTTTTGATAATAATTCTTAGCCGTGATCCCCGCAAATCTATTTTCCATCCTCTGTCCTGGTGCATTTTTGTCTTCGACACTGATACTCTTTGACTGTGTTTGATTTATTGCGTTTTTGCTGGAGTGCGAGGTTATGCAGGGGCGATATGACATCGAGGCCTCATGAAACCTTGATGAAATGTGAAGTTCAAAACCTTGCGATGTATTTCATTTGGTGAATCGAAGGTAGGAGGATCGTCACCCTCAAACTTCGATCTTTCTTCAGCATAGCGGAAAATCATTTAAACCCTGCAAAATATGAACAACCATTATATAATCCTACATTTATAGGTTTATTGTTGCGGAGGCATGTGGAGGAAGCGTGGTCGTTGGATGGCATCATCCAACGGTCAGGATTGAAGGCGGAAGAAAGATTAAATCAGAGCCATCGATCACGTAGAGATTGATGGTCGAGGGCGAGGGGGCAAAGTCAAAACAAAGAATCGTTGACTGGGCAACAGAATCAGGGCGATGGAATATGGACCGTCGATCTGCAGATCGGATCAACGGTGGAGATTAACTGGATGGCGCGCCGTAGCCCGGTTAACTATCGGGCATCTTCGGTGAGTGGTAGCCGTCGGATGGGCGGCCTCAGATCGGACAGTGTACGGAAATATCGCTCGGCGTCTACATCGGAACAATAACACGCGTTGGATGGCGGTTTTCTGAACAGTGCCCAAGATGTGTGTCGACCAACGTATGGAATCACTGGCAATCGGGGAAAATAGCTTTCGCCCAAAGGCGGTGCGATGGATACCGCCGGTTTTAGGCAATCGACTTATGGACGACGAGGACCACAGGGAGACAGACTCCACACCGTCGATGTGTAGATCAGATCGACAGTGGAGGTTAATTTGAAATTCGGACCGGCGGATGTCTAAAATTTAATAAAACGACGATTTTTAATATATATCCAAAGGTTTTAAACTTTGGGCAGCGGAAATATAAGATGACTTGGCGCCCGATTGCGGGGCCTTAGGGTACATGGGAGGATGATATGACTGGGGGATAGAAAGGAGGAGCTAATCGCATCAGATTTTTTAGAACCACGACAAAAGACTTGCGCCTTCGGAATTTAACGATGTGATAAGTGCTGTGAGGGGTTTAGCATCTGGTTGTAGGGTGCGGGCATGAGGGGGAAGTGGTTGCGACCTAGCCCAAAGGGGCTTAAACCCTTATGCACAAACATGTGTTTTTTTATGGATTTCTAATGCTTTTCATGGGGATTTGAGGGTTCCAACAAGGCTTAAAAGTGGGTTTTAAACCTTATAAAAATGGATTTTCATGAATGGAAGAAGAGAAATCATGAAAAATAGAGGAATTTTATGGAGAAATGGGGAAGCAAATGAAGGTTAGTTTTGGAAGAAGGGGAAAAGGGAAATGGTGTTTGCAGCAGTATTCTGGCCTGGAAATCAGCAGGATTTCTGAGTTCTGAAGGGAAACAACAGTGAAGTTTTGGACAGAGGAAAGGCATGAGGCCTTCAAGAGTCTTCAAGAGCCAACACTTTTTAGTAATAAAATTTGTTCCTTGAAGGCTCAAAAAGTCTTAGCCACCTTTTTCTATAACAAATATTATAGGTGGCTAACACCCCTAACTCATTTAACACCCTAAACCCTAAACCTCTAATCCTTAACCGCTAACCCCTTAAACCCTAATTCCCAACCCCTAACCCATTTAACCCCATAAACCCCTAAAACCCATAAAACCCTAACCCATTTAACCGCCTAAACCGTAACCCCATTAATCTCTAATGACCCCTAACCCCTAGAATCCTTAACTGCTAAATCCCCTAACACGCTAAACCTCTAAACCCTAACCCATTTAACCCCCTAAACCCTAAACATCTAACCCCTTAACCCCTGACCCCTTAACCCCTAATTCCCAACCCCTAACCCATTTAACCCCCTACACCCTTAGACCCCTAACCCGTTTAACCCCCTAAACCTTAAACCTCTAAACCATTAACCCTTAAACCCTAATTCCCAGCCCCTAACCCATTTAACCCCTAAACGCCTAAACCCCTAACCCATTTAACCCCCTAAACCCTAAACCTCTAAACCCTTAAACCCCTAAACCACTAACACCTAAACCCCTAACCGCTTAACCCCTAAACCCCTAAACCGTTAATGCTTATCCCATAGCCCATTAACCCCTCACCCCTAACCCTTAAAATCCTTAACTACTAAGCCCCCTACACCTAAGCCCCTAATCCATTAACCACTAACTCATTATTCTCTTAAACCCTAATTGCGCCTAAATCCCCTAACCCCTAAGCCCCTAATCCCCAATCCCTTAAACACTAACTCATTATTCCCCTAACCCCTAAATGCACCTAAATCCCCTAACCCCCCAATCCTTAACCCCTTAACCACTAACTCATTATTCCCCTAACCCCTAAATGGGCCTAAATATCCTATCCCCTAAGCCCCCAATCCCGAACCCCTTAACCCCTAAGCCCATAATACTTAACCCCTTAACTGCTAAATCATTATTCCCCTAACCCCTAAACCTTAAACCTCTAACCCCTAAGCCCCTAACCCTTAATCCCTTAACCACTAACTCATTATTCCCCTAACCCTTATAACAATCCTTAAAACCCGTTGGGATTAGCTATTCCAAACGATAGCAGGTCTAGTTGGGACCTATGATCGAGTTAATTCCCCCTTACTAGTAAGGTGGAATACCATGAGCAAATCCATGGGTTGCAAAAACCTATCCTAAATTTACTATTTGATCTCAATTTTATTTTAATAATTAATTAATTAATTTCTTTAAAAAATCTTCTAGATAAATCACATAATTTTTTTAAGATCGACGCCTTTCAAACCACTCATTGTGTGGTTCATCCTCAATGTTTTTAAAATAAATTTATTAGAATGAAATTATATTGATTTTTGAAGATTTCTTTTAAACAATTGTTAAACAACAATGGGTATGATATTAAAAATGATATTTGGAGGGCATAATATTAAAAATGAGGTTTGGAAAAATAGAGGGCGGGAGTATTCATTTTTCATTTAAATTTTAGACCTCTAGTTAAAATAAAATTTCTCCCGCCCAGTATGGAGCTGGAGCATGGAAGAAGCTGTCTGCAAGGAGTTTTGAGGGTTTGCAGGTGCGGGCAATAGAAAACTATGGAGAAAATACGCAGAGGAGGATGGGGGCGCTGGCAACCGGGAGGAAGGTGAATGGAGTAGTGGACGGATCAGGAAAGCACATAATGAGGGAGAGAGATGCAGGCAAGTTTTGTAGGTTAAAAAAGAAAGGGATATCTTGCATTGCATAGATCGGCCTCAACATTATAAGCGTATGTTCTTCCCATTCCTTAGTAAAATTTCTGAAGTGAATCATAAGCAATTGTACTACATCCATTCACATTCCTGATTTCCATAAAAATGTTATAACAGCCCCACGAGAGTGACCCAATGGTTATCTTGTTGTGAAAGTTAATGGTGGATTGAATCAGATGCGTACATGAGTAAGTACGAAGAGTTCAACAGGCAATACTTTTTTTGGTTCCTTTTTGAAAGTTATGTAGGTGTTCAATCTTGTATATTTATACACTATTTTTTAATGTGCAGATCTGTGATATGGTTGCCATTGCAACGATTATGAATGCTATGCTTGTCATACCAACCTTAGATCACAGTTCTTTCGGGATGATCCAAGGTATTTATATATTTCTTTGATTTGTCATGACTTCACATGCAGAAAAATATACTGTCGTTACTTTCTTCATTGGAACTCTGAAAACCTTGGTTGATATTGAAATGCTTAAATACTGTAGTGATTTTAAAGATATATTTGATGTTCAGCACTTTGTTGACACACTAAAGGAAGATGTGCACATTATTGATTCCTTACCAGCATTCTTAAAAAATGTTGATTCTTTAAAGAAGGCTCTTGTTTCGTAGTCAAAGGTGAAATAATCTTATGTTCTTTTTAATACTTTGCTTGGATATAATCTTCTTGTTGATTTTGAGGTGATAGTTTTCATATGTTACCCTAAATATATTCTAGGATTACAGCTAACAATTTTGTAAGCTGTCCAATCTATAGGCGTCCTTCTACACCCTAAAATTGGATTAACAACTATAAATACCCACTAATTTACTAAATCAAAATCCCAAGGACAGTTTATTTTCTCTAATTCATTATGCATTCCTAAAGCTGAGATTCATTCAATACGTGTGATTCTAAAAACGGTGATCTGAAATTTATCTAGAGAGAATACTCATTTTGCTTTTGGGCCACAGTTCTCTATTTTTCTGGATTGCAATTTTGGGCTGCATTTTGATAATCTGCATTGGGTCTTTGGCTTTGTTTCTCAGGCGCATTTATGGTCCGTGATCCCAAACCTAGGCGAAGTATTCGGGCACTATGGTGTCCTTTTCGGCTATGTTTCATCCTTCAAGGTCAAATTTTCAAACCCCATCACCAGTTAATCTTGATTCTTATCTATTATAGCTACCAATGGTTATTGTTGTAGGAAGAAAGCTGAAGTATACATCACAACTTCACAAATGACCTTCCACAATGCACTAAAGGAAAAAAGTTAACTTTGCGAAGTCATGGGTCGAAGGTTCAAAGTTTGTATAGAGCCATTGCACTATACAAATGACTACTCACTAGATTAGCTTAAGCAACCAGAGTTCACAAACAAGCCCCTAGATCTTGCCTAAGATTGTACAAACAAGCCCCTTCCACTATGGGTACTCTCCATAGGACATCATCAAGTTCGGCATGCCTTCATATTGATTGATGCATGAAGAGGTTATTCCCCTCAGCCTTATATATTAGGAGAGAATTCATCTCACTTTAGAGTTCACCTAGGATTGTACAGACACCCCACTTATGCTCTAGGTACTCTCTAGAGGGCATCATCGAGTTCTACATCAGCATCTTAACAATAATATACAAAGTCAATGATACTTCCTCCTCTTCCTCTACTATTATTTCCAACAATGATGTTAATGTTGCCAGTGTTTTAGCATTTAGGAGTGCCCTTATCACTTTATCATTTAGCATTTAGGAAACGCTCCCATAGTCAATTTATGACTTCTTTCACCCTCTAATCTTATTGATTTTTTCTTAATCATAATATTATCTTGTCATTCATTTTCAGCTTTTCTAAAAAATATTAGTGTTTCTCAGTTTTCTTACACTTAATGTCAGTTTATTTAGAAGTATAATACAAAGTTCTGTAAAATTTTGGACATTACTAGAAATCACCACATTCAATCATGCCCTACTATGTTTAAATTCTCACTTGGTTAACACCAATATCTCAGAAAAGCCATCAAACAATTAGTTCTTGGAATGGATACAAAATCCACTCGCACTAAAATACTTGCAGTACTATCAATGATAAAGGGTTGTACCATGACCAGTAAATTGTAATAATAGTTTTGTGAATAATCAAGCTTCTAGTAATTATATTGTTCACGCAATTCAAAAGCATACGTCTCAAAATTATCAGCATGCGCAAATTGTAATAACAATTTTGTGAACAATCCAGCTTCTAGTAATTATATTGTTCATGCAATTCAAAAGAATAGGTCTCGAAATTATCAACATGCGCATAGAGACACAGTTGATGTTTGCAGATTTGAAAACAACCAACACAATGTGGCATCATCTCAAAACAAATGATATTAATCGGACCACAACATTACATGTCACTAATAAAAAAAACATCCTAATACCACTTAATAGTACAGTTTGAAAGAATGACCTGTAGTTCCTCCTTGGCTACAGATACCAGGAGGAGCTGGTATTGGCAAAGATACAGGCACTTTCTCTCTCATATAACAGTTTTAGTCACATGAGAAGAAACATGCAGTATATACTATACATCCAAGATAAACTTGAATAAACAAACTAAGAACTCAATTCAACGCGATTGGATAAAAAATACTCAAATGGTGGTAGCATACAATAACTACAACTTTTAAATTGATTTTCAAATTTTCAACGTACTTCAGTGTACCATGAAATTACAATGTTGTAATAGTACATGAATGGAAACAGCTTATTTAACGAGAGCCACAGCAAGAGTAGAGACCCACAAACAGTTTTTTCCACTCGCTTTTGGTTATGCTCATATAAGAGTGTAGCAGCAGTAGTAGACTTTAGGCCGAAAATAATCACAAAAAACAGAAAGCACAAAGGGCTCACTTCCTCTTGAACATCTTAAAAGTATCCCTCAATGGGTTCTAATAGTTTGATAATGAACATCAGAATTCATGTTATTGAGCTTCAAGCACTTCAGTTCTTCAGTTACCAATTCAAAACTATATTATGACACCATCTCCATTATTTCTGACATTTGAACCCCCAAAATATAGCAATATATAATCATTGTTTACATATATAATCACAAAATATAGCAATAAGTGAGACAAAAAACAAGATATGGAAGGAAACAACCCCGACAAAATTATTATTCATATACTCTTGGTATTCTAGCAATTGTGGAATAAGTTGGAGAGCTTCTTTGATAGGGTATTGAGTTCATGGTATATATGGCCACAAGAGAACCAATCCAACTTGTTGTAGACTTGTTTGATACCTTGCAAAATGTGAGCCAAATGAGGGGCCACTATGTTGACTTTGTCGCATACTCAATCCAAAACAAGTTTTGAATCCCCAAAAATATTTATTTTTTTGACATCTTTTTGGTTGACCACATTGACAAGATCCTAGAGAGTTGAAAATTCAACTCTCATGTTTGTGCCCATACTTGGAGCATATTTGATATGCAAAAAATGAGCAAGTTTTGCATATTTCTTTCCACAATGATTTTATTTCATGGCTTTGATCTTTGGTGTTGTGTCATCAATTGAAGATTCCATTCCTCCATTAGCAGGACTTCCTATATACAAACCTCCACTTTCAGGTTCTGTATCTTTAAGTGGTTCACGCCCAATGAATATCTACTCATCGATGCTAGCTGGGTCATATGGTAACATTTCATCTACTTTTCATCAACCTTTAAAGACAAAAATCGACATATCAAATGATTCATGCCCATTAACAAGACAAAATAAACTGGCTAAAATCCATTCTGGTGAGATGCTGGATATATTGAAACCATTCCCACAGGCTTCAGAAACCACTCTTGCTCCAGTTCAAGTTCTGGATAGAAAGACAAACTCCTTTCCAAAATCTCTTGGCAATTAATCAAGTTCTCTTGTAGTTTCATTTTTAAACAACGAAGATAATTGTATTTTACAGTTTTCCATCAGTCCTCCATCTGAACTATTGACTATAGATAAATCAGATGGAGTTAAAATGTCACTAGTGAACATGCCTACTGTGACAACGTGTGATCTCTCTGATGGTACGGTTTCAAATTGTTTTGTAGTTTCTGCACTTGAGTCTGGATTCTCATCATACTAGTGAAAAGCATAAAAACATATCTAAAAAAAAAGCAGGTCTTTCAACAAATTAATTTTCAAATAAGATGACAAAATCTGAGAACAAGCCCAAAAGCAGCAAATGCAACAACACGTGGCATTGGTAGGAAGCTCTTCAAATATGGAAAGGGATTCAAAAGGAGAGGTGGTTGCAGAGGAGTCTAAACTTAGCAGTTCTCACATGCAGTAGGAGGAGTTAATTTTGAGTCAGACTTCATCATCTACCTCAACAACTCCTTTAATGACAACCCTACAAATGACAGTTAAAGTTGTTGATGGAGAGGCTAATTCTGACCTAGCTATAGAAACAGTTTTACATTTTTCACTGCAAAAGCCTGATTCTGCAGCCCATCCTTGTGGATCATTTAACAATCCCACAAAATGTGAAAAGATACTATTGCCAAAGAATTCATCAGGAAACATGGTTAATGTTGTGGACACTCCCTTATTAAGGATATCAGGAGTTTCATCATCTGTAGATGAGATCACCGAAAGGGATATTTCTAGGGGAACCTTGGAACCTTTACAAGATTCAAAATCCGTAAGTGAATAGATCATTGTTGATATGTCTTCATCTTTGGGAAGCTTTGGTGAGGGATATGAAGGAAAAACAGAAAATTTTGGGCTAGTTATAGAGTTTTCTACAAAAGATGCTGGAGTAGTAAAGAAAACAACAAAAGATATGAAGTTTGATAACAATAATGTTCTTGTAGGAACATTGAAAAGCTCACCATGCAGTGAGGATGACATTAAATTAGATTCAAAACTTAGAAATGTGAAGAATAAACAATCCGAATCAACAAGCGATAATTCTTAGACAAAGCTGCAACAATAATTTTGTTAATTTTGTAATTGGAGAGAAGCAAGATCTTGGAAATGTTCTCCATCCTAAGAATGGGACTGTTTTTTTTTATTCCCCATCTGAGTTGTCAAGTTCACCTGATGTTGACATAAACAAAGAGTTGGCTTATTTTTCCAATTCTGTCATTGGAAAAGAAAAATCTAGTTTTCATGGTGGGGAGAGCAAAATCAATGGAATGCATGAGAGTAGGTTGGCATCTCAACTAGCTATACATGAAAATGGCACAGTGGCTGTTGATCAAAATATGCTCAAAGAGAAAAAGGTTGAAGTGTTAGTTGTATCTGAGTAGTCAACAACAAATACATGCAAGGTCTCTGAATGGGAATTACAATAAGAAGCTACAACAGTCCTCCCTAAAGTTGATATGCCTATTTTGGAGGAAAAACCAGGTTTTCTGTCTGGTAACAAAGTTTTTTACTACAAACAATCTTCTCGATATAGAAACAAAGGTAGGGTTAACCATGATAGTGATAAAGTACTTGGGGAAGGTTCAACTGCTAACGTGAAGGCAATAGCCACACAAGATAAGGGTAAGTATCCACCACTAATAGTGATATTTGTGAAATTTCTGCTCAACTTTAGGTGTCATCTTTGCCTGCTGAAAGTGAAGGCAAGAAGGATTTAGTAGCTAGATTGACAGAAAAGGAGAATAAAATTTCTTCCAATGTTCCTGAAAAGAATAATGTTGCAAATATTGGTGATGCTACCAAATTAGTAGTTGTCAACAAGAAGAAGAAAAATAGGGATTTTTCCAATAAGGAAAATGTTGCAGTTCCCATTGGGATTTATATAATGCTTATAAGGTTCAAGAGGAGAAGCAGGAAGATGTGAACCTTCTAGAACCATCCAAAATAGTAACCGATGACGTCAAGAGTAAAAATTCTTCAAAGGAGCCTGAGAAGAAAGTCCTAGAAGAAGTGGATGACTAGGAAGATGCATCCGAGCTTTCAACTCCTATCAATCAAGTAGCTATTTTAGTTACTGAATGTTCAGGAGACAGAAAGTACTCTAGAGATTTTTTGCTGACAATCAAGGATTAGTGAAAAGATCTACCAAATCATTTTGAAATTTTTCCAGACATTATTTAATTACTTGGAAATTTCCAAGCACTTGCAATTCATGTAGGATACGTTAATGCATTAGCAAGCACTACAAGAGGACTTGACAGGCAACTGAGTGGGAATTATCTACTTGAACGTCATGGGAGAAATATGGCCATTTTGGATGATGATAGATGGGCCAAGCCGGTGGATGCTTTTGCTAATGGCTGTGATATGAGGATGGATGTGGATCTTAGTGGTTCCTCTGATGTGTTTCAACCTGGCCAATGTTATAATATTGGCTTTGCAAGAAAGTATGAATGTCATCCTTTCTAGAGGGCCTTATGTGCAAGAACCACTTCAACAAGTTGGACTAGTGAGAAATAATTATGATGCTGATAGGTGGCAACATGTTTCTGGTTCATAGAAGGGTTTGATTCCTCCTCCGCAACCTTCTCTGCCCACAGTTCATATATCAGAGAACCGATATGAAGTGGGCAAGGTTTTTGATGAGGATCGGTTGAAACAAAGAAAAATTAAATCCGTCCTTAATAAATTAACGCCCCAAAACTTTGAGAAACTTTTTGAACATGTAAAAGAAGTGAACATTGACTCTACATCATGTCTTGATGGTATAATATTAAAATATTTGACAAAGCCTTGATGGAGCTAGCCTGTTGTGAAATGTATGCAAAATTCAGTTTTTAACTTGTTGTAGGAATACCTGAATTTTATGAAGATAACGAGAAGGTTGTTTTCAAGAGAGTTCTTTTGAAAAAATTCCAGGAAGAATTTGAAAAAGATGAAAGAGAAGAGGCAGAGGCTATGAAAGTAGAAGATCATGGTGAAAGAAGCCTTTCAGTAGAAGAAAGATGGGAGAAGAAGGCTGCAGCACGATGACGAATGCTAGGAAATATAAGGTTTATTGGTGAGCTTTATAAAGAAAGTATGTTGACCAAAATAATTATGCAAGCACACATCAAGAAATTAATTGGTGAATTTTAGCATCCAGAGGAGGAAAATGTTGAAGCTTTGTGCAGATTGAGGAGCACTATTGGTCATATGATTGACCATTCAAAGGCCAAGGAACATATTGATGCTTACTTCAATAGGATGACAAAAATGTCCAATAACCAAGGGCTTCCCTCTAGGCTGAGGTTCATGTTGAAGGATCTGATTGATCTGAGGAGGAATGGATGGCAAAAAAGGAAGAAAGTTGAGGGCCCCAAGAAAATAGAGGAAGTGCATCGAGATGCTATGCAAGAACTACATGGACAGGGAGGCCGCTCTTGAGATACCAATATGGGACATTCAGGTCGGAGACTTGTGACACCACTTGATCATGGTGGGAGAGGACCTGCGATGCCACCTTACATGGTAGGTGCACATGCGGGTTCACTTCTAGATATGGGTGGGATTAAAGGGCCACAACCCCATATGGGACCAAGTGATCGTGGATTCACCAGTCAAGATGCTCGAATTGTGGATAGGGCTCAATTTGAAAATCAGTCTATGCCAAGCCCTTCAACACACAGGGCTTCTGATGATGGCCACTTGACTCTTGGTCTTAAGGGAGGTCTTGGCAAGGGAATGCGAGGGAGGGTTTAGCCTCTGCCATATGCTAAGAGTGCTCTAGCAGATATTCCACCATTCACATCCTAAGTTAGATGAACAGGTGCAGGTCCGATTTCATGTTGCAGTTCTGACCGGATGCCAGTTGGTATGAGAGATGAAATTTTGACAAGGACTTATGCCGCATAAAAGCCTTTATTTGCAAAATCATGTGTCTAGGAAAGAAATTTTTTGGATAATGACATAAGAGAGTTTAAGAATTTATACTCATCACGTGACAGAGGTGGGAAGACTGCAAATGCTAAATTTCAATTGTAAGAACATTCTTCTCAAAGAAATTTGAGCTCACAACTCATTAGGGTTCAACTTAGGAAAAGGGCTGAAATGGAAATCAAAGAATATTACAGGTGCCTTCCTTTACAAAGCTTCCTTGCATTTTCATTATGTCTTTTAGATAATTTGACAAGTTTCCCTGACTTTTTCTTAATTTTGCATGACATACCATCCAATGTGAGAGATTTGAAGGAGGCAACGTTTTGTGTAAATGACCTTAAAGCACCATTGTTCCAATCAACTATGGTTTCTCTTTGGACATTAGATTCTTTTTTCAGGAAAGATGTTGAAATTGATCTTATGGGGAATCTACTTACACATTTATGCAAGTCCGAGCCTTTCTTGCTAAAACAAGGACAACTTACTGAAGGGTAATGTGAAATTTTGTGTTTTTTCTTATTCAAGTTTGAATTTATTTAAGGACTACTACAATATATGGTCATTTGCGATTATGAATTATAACTATATATAATTTTGATGTTTCTAGGTTGGAGACTGTACTATTTTCATTGGAGGATGCTAATGTTGATGCGCCCAAGGCTCCTGAGTTCCTTGGTCATGTAGGGTCAAAATCCACTAAGATGATTCCATGTCATTAGAACAATTTTTGCATCCTTCCTCGGAAACAAATCCATTACGGAATATGAGTTTCCCAAGAAGGAATTTATAACATGAAACCAAAAAAATTACAAGCAATGTTAGTTTGTATTTCCAAGGCATATGATAGAGAAAACTGGCTTTATTTAGGGCTACTCATCCATATAGGGTTCAATGTGCAATTGGTTAACTAGATAATGAATTGTATTTCCTCAAAATATGTGCAATTCTAATTAATGGCTCAACCTATTATTCTATCATGCCTATAAGAGACCATGGGTAGCTATGACTAATGGCTCCTCTACCATTTTTTACTGTAGAGTAGGTGGTCTCAACAGAGTTATAATAGAGTAAAAAGGAACTATAAGCTTGACAACTATACAAATAGGATTTTCCCTAAACTTGACATATTTACTCTTTGTTGATTATGGTTTTGTTTTGGGTGATATGACCAAGGTAGATGCAATTATGCTGAAGGACCCCACCCTTGAAGAACTAAAATTCCTACCTTAAAAACTACCAACAATTGAGGAGCTACAAGAATGAACACCATCTTTGATTTGAACCTAAATAGCCTTATTATCTCAGAGTATTTCCCTAATCACAATGACCAGTAGATTCTCCTCATGGATTATTTCTCTCATTTTATTTATTAGTAAAATCCACAAAATGTATCCCTACATTTGAATCTTGGGAAAAAAACATATAATTGTTATCATTTAAATTATCCATATCTCTTGGAGCCCAAAAATCCATCTGATTTGGATAAGCTTTATTTATAACCTCAAAATAAACCCTATTATAAGTTGAAGGACCATTATGTCCTCTTGAGTCTTGACAAAGTATGATGGAATAAAATTGGGTGAAGACTAGATCCAGGTTTACCATGTCAGAACCTAGGTTCATTGAGATGACGACCTTTGTTTGAAGATATCCACCATACAAACTAGGACCACCCATTCTTATCGTTTCCATCTCTCTTCCATCATCAAGATTAACATACTGAGGACTTATAAGTCATGGAGGCCCATGGTAGTCATTGCAATGTAATTTATCAGAAGACATACCATTTCTTATTATGAGATTTACCACATCTGAAAATGGCGTCATTCACATCATTTTGAAGAAGTCTATAAATTAGGTCAACATAATTTTTTTCACATTTACGACTTCCCTCACATTTGTTGGTTCTTGAAGCTTGAGCACTTTCATAACAAAAATAGGCAAAGTCAAACAACAAAAATGGTCTACTCTCTTTTCATTTTCTGATATTATAATGAATTTTTATTAGAGACAATGTTTGTTTGTTTGTTTTGGTTAGAAAACGGTTTGTTCTTGGTTTTATGCGACTTTCAATTTATCATATGTAGCATGTTGAGAAATGGGAAAGGATAATGTTTGACATTTATCTTGTAGAAATTGATGCTAAATGAAAGGATACATAGTTTAACCAAGCTACAATTCACTTTGGTAAAGGTAGAGGAACATCTTAAAAAACTGCTTAAGAATACACCATATACAAAGTTTGACCATAAGCAGTATATGCATTTTTATTTTGTAGATATGTTCTTTTTTCTACCCAAGATATCACAACAAGAAAAATTTGATATTGTAGAAATTGTTTGAGGACATCATTGAGGTCGATTTTTCTGATGTCCTATTTGATTGATACTTTCTCATGTCAGGAAGGCTTTAAATATAAATGAATATGTTCATGAAACAAATCAGTTTCAAATTTTAGAGATATAAAAGATAAAAACTAATGTCAATGTCTTTGTTTGATTGTTACTTGAATTTTTTGTGGGCAGGTTATAGGAAATGTGATTGGAAAAAGGACGGGGAGATGATTCATATCACATCTTGGATATGGTTCATTCGCTGTTAGAGATCACTGAGACACCTAAGCCATCGACTTTGGAAATGTTTCTAGTAGGAATTCCTATGGTTTTTAATGTTGAGATTATTTCACCTCATGGTTATTATTTTGGGAAAGAAAATGCTTTAGGAATACCAGACATGACATCGGTGGACAGGTAAACAATTTTTTTATAATTGCAATTTCCATTCCATGATATCCTCTCTTTATTGTTTGATTGTATTTTGGACGTTACTTTTGATTTTGTTGTCTTTTAACTATGAAATTGAAAATACTTAGTACCATGTCTATTTAAGCAAAAAACAAATCTTGAAGATGAAATTAGTATTACACTGTATTGATTGGAATCGTTATAGCTATTTTGTGTTAAAATATTTTCATGACTATCATAAAAAGTTACTTCATGTTGTTATTTGAGTACATGTTGTTTATATACTTGACTAAGTTCATGCATTAGAAAATGAAATTTTTTTGTGAATAAAACGACAATGATTAAACATCACACCTTAGATTATTTGTTTTCACAAGTTATCTACAGCTTGAGCTTTTTAGCATATAACTTAGTTGACATGATTGTTCCTAAACTTTCCTTGAAATTTGAATACTAAGTCACTAAGGTGTTCTTTTCTATATATGGTGATATTTTATTTTCTTTGTTTATACAGGTTATCTGGCCACATTATAGTGAAAATTATCGCCCTAATGAAGAAAATTTGTTCAAGTTTCTTACTTGTATGGGGAAAAATGGCTTTGACATTACTGATATTGAGGTATATGTCGTATAAATTATTTATAGTCTAATTTAGTTTATATTCCAGTGCTCATTTTCTTTCATGTTTTACACTCTGCATTGTATCTTCTTTTGTTTTCAGAAAATGAACTCAGTATTGATGGTAAGAAGCATGAATTGAAAAGAGGGGAGCAATAACATTGGAGCAACAAATGAAAAAAGAGAGAGAGGAGAACTTGTCTCATGATACACTTAGAGCCAATAGCCCGCATAAGACACACATATAGAGGCTGATGGTCAAGTCTTTAGAGTTGGTGAATTCATCCGCAATGCCTTGAAAACACAACGATAATGTTTTGAAGTGATGAAACACCATTTCATCTGTAAATTATAGTCCAATCAATATTAAGTTGGAAAATCATGTTTTAATACTTTAACACTTCATATAATATAATTTATGTGGTTGAAATTATTTATAGTTGCATTTGATATTGTTTAGTATTGTAATTAAAATATGCGACTTTGTGTTTTCATATTAGATGAATATGCACATTGTATGAGATTTTTTAAATCATACAAATTAATTTATGTTGATTAATAATGAACACAAAATCACTTTAAAACTACTAAATTAGTATTTTATACTAATTAATGATGAAAATAAATAAAATGAATATACGACTAAATTAGTTACTGATAATGATTATTAATGAAAGTAATTGAAATGAATATAAACTACTAAATTAGTCATTTATATAATGAATAAATGACTAATGCAAATGATAAATTTGTGACTATAAATGATGACTAAATTTTGCAGATATATGACTATTAGTAGCTATCTTATAACGCGACTAAAATTTAGCCATATTTCTTCGGTCATTAATTGATTTCAAACGATGACTAAAATTTGCATATATATGACTATTAGTAGCTAATTTACAGTATCTTATAACACGACCGACCTTTTGGTCATATTTCTTTGGTCATTAATTGGTTTTCTCAGGTGATCATATAGTAATATATTTTGTTGTATATTTGGTCATTAATTGTGACAATTAATGACCAAATAAATGATTAAATCAATGACCAAATCAATGACCAAATTAATGATCAAATCAATGAATAAATTAATGACTAAATTAGTGACGAAATTAATGATCAAATTAATGACCAAATATACAACTAGAAAACAAAATTGAGATAACCAATTAATGACTAAGCTAAAAACGACCAAAAGTTGGTCGTGTTATAAGATACTATAAATTAGCTACTATTGGTCACCGACTGAAAAATAGTCGTTTATATGAAAATTTTAGTCATTTTTTTCGTAACTAATTAGCCCTTTTGTACTAGTGTGAAGACATTTGATGTGGCAAAATTACATGGAAGTGTCTGTTCTCACTATTACATTAAGGCATTTTTAAGACATTTGTTTGGGACAAAAGAAATCTTTTGTTTTAAAAAGCCTTTTTTTATATTTTAGTTATTTTCCATTAAAATTTAATATCAATTGAATTGTCTTAAATATAAAATTAAAGATAAAAGTAGTCCGAGACAAATTACAAAACTTTATATTTAAGACGAAAATAATTTGAGACAAAAATATTTAAAGACAAAAACAATTTAAGACAAAAATATTTTAAGACAAAATTTTATATTTAAGACAAAAAGAGTTTGAGACAAATATTTTAAGACAAAAATAGTTTGAGACAAAAATATTTTAAGACAAAACTTTATATTTAAAACAAAAACGGTTTGAGACAAAAATATTTTTAGACAAATATTTTAAGACAAAACTTTATATTTAAGACAAAAACAGTTTCAGACAAAAATATTTTAATATAAAACTTTATGTTTAAGACAATGACAAGTTAAGACAATGGCAATTAAGATGAAACAGATTTCCCATTTAAGATAGTTAGCAATTAGGACAAAACCATTAACAATACTTCATAACAAGGTGATTGTCAAATGAGTTACATTCAATGAACTGAAATTGTTTATTTTTTTTAAATATGTGATAATTTTTAAATTACTTTAACTAAACTTTTATATAAAATTGCAGGAAATTAAATACAATAAAAAAAAAATTAAATATTTTCTCAATTGTTATATATATCAAACCTATACATAAAGAAATAAAATTAAAAATACAAATTCATCCATATATGCTTTTTAAACCTTCATTATTTTCTTTCTAAATGAAAAATCAAAATTTTGATTCCGGCATATGTCTTATAGTCACATCTCAATTTTCTTTTCACTATTGAACAAATATATCACATAGATTAGTAACAATAATTTAATTATTTCTTAGATAATATTTTAGTGTTTAATTTTTCTTATTGTAAGAAAACTTTCTACTAATATTGTAAAAAATATAAATGTATACAAAATGCAGTTTAATATTTTTTATATTAATTTATTATTAGGTATTAAGATGTTAGTAGAGATTTTCATCTCATAATTAGAAAACCATGAATGCATTATTAAGAAACCAAGTAATATTAGTAATTGATATCATTTCAAACTAGGGAATAATGATTATATGGTTTATATTCCTCACTTAATAGATAATAATTCCATACAATTATGGCTTAACATAACCAATATGCAAATGATATGAATGAAAGTAATCTTATAGAATAAACAACCTAACTCACTTAACAAATGTCAAATATTCAAATGTGTTACAATCAAGCACGAAGTCACTACAAGAAAAAAGGACATTGGTGAGGGTGATGCTTGTGACGGACCTTTAAGGTCCGTCACCATTGTCACGTATGGTGATGGTCCTTAAAAAACCATTTTTGTAAGTGCATACAGTGGCAATCCTTTATGGTTTGTCACCAAAGCCATTTTCAGTGACACCTTTAGTGAGGGTTGTTAAAGGCCCGTCACTAATTCTCTCTTTGGTGACACTTCTAGTGACGATATTTTATTGACCCTCACCAATGGTATTATTGGTTACTTTTCGTGATGGTAAAAAAATGTTCGTCATCATAGATCATTCAAATGAGTTTTTGATGACACTATGTGCATGTTACTATATCTTTTTTCAAAATATAATAATTTAAGACAATTTTTGTGGAGTCTTTTTCATTGTGTGTCCAAGGCCATATAGTGGTTAGAGTTAGTCGATTTGTTAAGAAACAATTAGTGTGTATCATTTCCCTCAAGTAATGAGAATATAGTTTCCCTATGAGTCAATACATGATTCATCTCTATTAGGTTTATTATCTAACAAATTCCCTTTAGATAAAGTTCCACTAGTGTGTGTAAAAACTATATTATTTAATACATAATCAAGCTTTTTCAATTCTATTAATGAGAGAGATATAGCACTCATCAACACTCTTGGAACAAATTAACATGCTTTGTCACGCACTAACATTCCTTGGCACCTATCATGTCTTAGAACATCTTTGTACCTAGAACATCTTTCCATGTCTAGAACACCCAAGCACATGTCGGCATGTCGTAGCATAGCATAACACTCTCCTAGGATGCATTGGCATGCCTTGTAGTCCCTAGCATGCCCTGGAACACTTTGGAATGCATTAACATACATGAGCGCTTGGCACACACTGGAACTTGGCATGTATTGGAACCTATTATTAGTGTGCCTAGCATGCCTCTTTTGAAAAATATAAAGTCTTTACTTATTAACCCTCTTATGTGTTAATTTCCTTTCATTTTAGCTTGGTTCTTCTTCTTGTTGCCTTGAAACTCCTTGACACATATTGGCATACAATGGCACCCTACACATCCTAGCATGTGTAACACCCCCAATTCATGAGATTGCATTTTAAAGTTAGATACTTGAACTTTACATCCTAAGGGGAGTGGACCCCAAAGGATAATTATTTTGTGAATGTAATTAAACATTTAATTGAGGAAATGAATAAATTATTGTGGTGAAAATTGACCAAAAATGAGATGATGAGATCACTTGCTAAATATGTGAGGATGGATGAGGCAAATATTTCCCCACAATCTTTCAAGAATCCTTGGAAGATAGTAAGTTTTAAATTTAGATTTTTGAGGAAAAATCTGAATTTCCCCAATGATGAGGAATGTAGTTGGGAAGAGGTAAAGAGCTGGAAAAGCTAAGGAAAAGCATAAAACAGCTTTAAAGAATCCCTAAGTGGGAAGCCTAGGCAAACAGGAAGAAAAGCATCCTGATATTCTGGACGCAGAATTAGAAACAGGCTTTGGGGAACAATAGCTTAAATAAGCTGCTCTTGTACATATTAGAGGTTAATCTGCTACAGGAGGTGATCTCATTTCGGGGGTGAGTTCTGGGAGATAGAAGAACTCTAAGTTTGGGAGGTTGGTCTACTGCACAAGTGGTATGTCTCTGAGAAAATTTGTCTTATTGTTTGTTATAGTATAGGGTGTTACATATAAAAACAAAAATTATTTCTAAGTTAGTTCATATCTTTAGTCTACATTTAACAGAATGTAAGCACCAGGTAGTAACCTGATCACTCTGTATAGTTGTAGAGGAACATCCTGTAAAGTAGGATTCCACAGAATGTTTACACCCAGGGTGGGTCTAAATCTGAGGAAACCTTGTTCTTTCAGGAAAGGGGAAACAACTGTTGGGTGTGTTGTCATACATTCCAAGCCTAATTTTTATTCGGCTATTATAGAGAAATAGGAAATTAACTATAAATACTACCTACGGAACAATAATAGAGATATTATTTACATCTTATACTGTGTATGAAGAACAGAGGGAGAGACTCAATAGCCTGACATCAGGTTCAGCCAAATACTCCATTATAATTGCAGGAAATAAAATGATCTTAGACTATAAGGTAGTCCATAAGCCCTTACTCTAAGTACAGGAAAGTAGTAGATATTCATAAACAAATGAATAGGAAAAAGGACCAGACAATAGTCTCATGGACTAATTCTAATATTATATTACTGAGAAGTAATACATAGAAGACATAAATTATGAGCAATCAGTTGAGAAGCATAGGAGTAAGAAGAAATTAAATTGCCACATTATACACATTAGCATTTATTTAACCAATATTTCCTTGACTATGAGCAAAGCAAAAAGAGTTCAAATCCCATTACCAGTTCTTCAGAATTCAGCTATCATCAGACATACATATAGGTACTAGCTGTAACTAGTTACAAGAAAATAAGAAGAAACTGGAGAATAGATTTATGCTTGCATACCTTTGCAAAAGGGAAAATTATAACTCATAGACTTTCAGACATACTAATCAATTATGGATAAGCAGGACTGGTCCCATAAATATTCAGTGAGTTGTTCATATGTCTCGACGATCGAGGAGTTATAAAACTACGATTTAAGTTATAACGAGAGCGAGAATAAGTATAAAATTATGCTGCAAATACCCAAAGTCTCAGACTTTCTACGAAGAAAATCGACAAAGCACATCAGAGGAATAGATAAATATCATATATAACTACCTGTAAATCCTGATGTATGCAATTAAGAAATGTGGAATGTCAGTAGCATTTCCAGAAAACAAAATAAGTTCAGACGGGCAAATTAAACAAAGCCAAATTCCATGGTATGAAATTATATGCATTATTTATGCAGTCCCTGTACATTTAAAATTGTGGGAGAGTATATTAAAATTCAACCTAAGATAATAGGAAGTATATAATTGTCCAAAATTTTCAAAAGAAATACTGAGCCTATTAGGCTGGGGTACATAAATCACAACCCCCATCTCAACAGAACGAAATTAGACAAGCGCCATCCAAGGATGACAACGCTAACAAGATGAAAACGAAAACCCTGACTCGGAGAGTGAGTCTCGTTCCGTATGCAACCTTGCCCAACATCACAGAGAAGCATTGTTTTCGAAGCTCACGAGATAACACGTTAGGAGAGGAGGAGAAACCCCATACGTATACCGACCTGGAGGGCCAAGAGACCGAGGTTAGCGTCCACACGATTAAAAGGTTCACTCGCTACTGTCATAAATACGCAGGAGTCCTCTGGATTTACTTGTAGAAAACAAAAACGACCCAAAACACAAGTTAGTCATTGCGCCATCGTAGAAAATAAGCGCATAAATGAAATAAGCTCGGTATTAAAACTATTACCTATGGAATGTAAACCCTCAGACGCGTCGAGCCCTGTCCTCGACCATTCCACAGAGAGGGATTAATATAAGTTACCCTCGAGAATAAAACGACGAAACCAATAATGATATGCTGGAATGGCACAAATAAATAACATACCTCATATAGCTCCATGGAACAGGAGGCGTTCGCCTGAGGAGAGGCGACGCAGGCGACTCAAGAGGTATAGCATCAATCAGTCGCAATTTAAATATAACCAGAGAAGGGTGGAAGTTAACGCTGAAATTATAAACCAACTACACCATGCACTGAACGGAGACCTGGAACATCGGAAAACAAACTAGACGCATTCACCTTACAGATCATTCAATGTATATATATATATATATATATATTCAACGCCAAGCGTATAGCCTCTGCAAACTAAGTATGAATCATTCACACCTGCAATAGAATTATGATGTGCGTGGGGGAATTACCTGTCTACGCATCGAGGAACGAGAGGCGCCATATCTTCTCTCGACAACGGAGAGTCAAAACCTCGGCAGAAGTGGAATGGCGTAGTCGCGGAGGAGGCCTGCAACTGATGAGCGTGGAAACTGACTAAACTCCACACTCTGAACTTATATAAGCCTTCATTAAACCACATGAACCCTAACTGAAAACCATCGCCATCGTCCACTTGGCAACATCTGAACAGTTAAGCCACGGATCAAGGGATAGCCTGGGAGAGTTAATACCGTCGTATAAAAATTTATGGATGCAGATGAGAATTGAATGCTATATATTCTGTGCAAGTATCGATGTGGGTGTTGATCACCACGTAGGCTGAGTATGCCAGCGACGTGGACTCACCATGTAAGCTAACGCAAGGGCATAACACGATACAACACTCAATTAATTAACTCAACGCCTGACGTGGAAAAGAATTTCACCATGACGAAGCCATAGAAACCCGATATGGAATGATAATGCGCACTGTGTGTAGATTTATACCCAAGGCCAGTACTATATATATATTAAATCGATTTAAAGTCTGAGGTACCAGGACGAGTGGTCATATCAAACCAAGCGCATGAGGAAATTCCATTCATAGTAATATGCATTTTGAATTTTATGAGAAGGCTATAACCATATATATAACGTAACGATGGCTATTCGAAAGGTTGAAACTGCCTTGGGCTACAACCCACAACTTATATAACATATGCTCGTAGTTCATATGGGTTACGATGGAGTTTAATAATTTCATAAATGGGATACATGACCATTAAACTAAAGGAGAATGGCTATACGAGACCTGTGTAAAGATTAGGTTCGTATAAACCATCTCCCTACTTTATAATAAAAATAACATAAGACGAGAGATAGTGACAGAGGGTATTATTGAACATGATGAAATGAAAACTATCATAGTGAAGGGATTGAGATGTCATAATAACCCTAGGCTCACTAGCTTGTATTTGCAAAGGAATTTTTTTTTTTTTTTGGGTGAATTTGAAGGTGTGACAAATGGTATCAGAGCCCAAGTTATAAAACTGGGCTGGTGACTTTGTGCTCACGATTGCTGTGTACTCACTGTGTAAATTTATTGCTGTAGCAAAAGTTTTGTTTTTGTTGTTTTGTTTTTTTCCTGTTCACTGACCTATGCTATGTAATGTACAGTGAGGTGATAGAATGGAAGAAGGTGGTGGAATTTATGTAGATCTGCAGGGTGAGCCAAATCCGAATGTAGCCATGATGGCTATGTTGCAAAAATTGCAACAAGAATTGGTTGAGATAAAAAGCCAGAATGACAGATTGTCATTAGCCAGTGAGGAGCAGGAAAAGCTCATCAGGGAATTAACCTCACGGAACAGCCAAGAAGGCGAAGGTTCCGGGAAGAGGAAAACTGATGAATCTGATGAGGAAGATGCTATTCGCCATCAGAATAAGCAGAAAAAGGAATTACAAGGGGAATTCCGGAAAATCAAACCTCCCTCCTATGATGGGGAAAAGGAGGAGGATGCTGAAGCCTGGTTGCTGAATATGATTAAGTATTTCCAGGTTTATGAATATGAAAGCAATCTGAAGGCTAGATTAGCTGTATACCAGCTACAAGGTAAGGCTACCTTGTGGTGGGAGGAGACAAAGATGGTGCATGCCATAGATGAAAAGACAGTTACTTGGGAAGATTTCCAGGTTAAATTCAAGAATCGCTACTTGAATGAACGGTACTATGATGAAAAAGCAAAATAATTTCATGAGCTTAGGTTGGGATAGCTCACTATCGATGAGTTTGTTACTAAATTTACCAATCTATTAAGATATGTACCTTACATAAGGGAAGAAAAGGCAAAGGTACAGAGGTTTCTGAATTGTTTGCCTATGGTATACAAAGAGAAAATTGAGTTTGAAAACCCAAAAACAATGAACGAAGTTGTTAGAAAGGCCATATTGTGTTACCAACAGTTCAAAGGAAAAACTGATCAAGGAAAAAGTTGGGTAAGTAAGAATGAATTCAAAGGGAGAAAACCGAAACCAGCCTATTTGAAGAATTTTGGCAGAGATCATCAGTGGAAAAGATTTGGAAAACCCAAAGAAAGTCAAACTGCACAGTCTCAAGTGGCATCTAAACCAATAGAGGGAGACAGTAAAAAGGAGGGAACAGTCAGAATGAAGGAGCCCTTGAAATTTTTGGGCTGTGGAGAACCCCATCTTTTGAGGGACTGCCCCCGTATAAATGTTCATATGCTCATGAGGGATGGGGAAGCTACAACAGTAAATGATATAGCCACAAACATACCAACCATCAGTGCAGCCCTAGAAAATCGGCAAGCAGAACATCAAGCAACCATGGTGGAAATGGAGGTCTTGGTTGGTACAGCTGGCCACTGGAACAAAAAGAAAGGTAACCCATAAACTGTCCAGAACAGAAATCCAATTAAATGAGTTTCGAACAGAAGTGAATTTGAAAATTCTACCATTAGGGTCATATGATCTACTGATAGGAATGGACTGGCTGGAAAAGAAGAAAGCTTTGATGAATTGTTGGGATAAGACCTTGCATTGTGTAGATGAGGAAGGAAAAAAATTTATTCTCAAAGGGAAA
>JAXQQM020061161.1:0-47768 GCA_034641835.2 Pinus albicaulis | reverse complement strand
TGGTTAATAATATTTTAATTATGCACCAATATCTAGACTAACTCAATATTTTGTTATAAATAGAAGGGTTTTTCCATTCATTTATCACCTTTTGTTGCCTAAATATCACTCTGGATCTATACTTTTGGTCTGACTATTGATCCACCATCATAGTCATATTTTGCTACCATTTTTGTCTGGGTTTTCTACACCATCAAGAGAGAGGAATTTTAGATCTGAAGTGCTGAGGACTTATAAGAACCCATCCCATTGAGGAGAACTGGGAACACCCTCCTGTGTTTTCCTCCCAAGTGCCCCTAATACAAAATTCATTCAACATATTCTTGTCTTGTCTATTGGATGCATGGAGTAAATCTTGTTTTTTCTATTGTTTAATGTCTTCTAATGCATAGATCTAGATTTTTGCAGCATTTATCTTGATCACCTAATTACAAATCTGACGATATTGGCAGCCATGTTTGCTGTTAGAGCTGTTGGTTATGCACAGCTAAAGTGGTCTTTTTTCGTACGCTTGGAATTAATATTCATACTAACATTGTGGTTATGTAAAAATTTTTGGGTATTTAAAGGATTTGAAATGGCGACCTCCCATTGGCCAACACAATGCTCTACCAGCCCGCATATCACTTCGTTGTTAATATCCATGGTTCACAAAATATATTTGAAGTTTAACTAAACTAAGGTTGGGTGGAAAAGGGGGCCAACCCCCATACTCCACTGGACCAAGACTTATAACTCTGGGGAAGGACGTAACCATGGGGAGTTGACGGTTAAACTAACCGCGTAATGTGCCAAGGTTGAATTCCGAAGTAAATATTATGGTTTTTGCAAATGTTCATGCCGGCGGTCTGGTCAGAGTTTGGGTGGTGGTAAATATTAAATTTCACACTAAATGCCCAACCATATTTGGTGCCACTCCGATAATTTTGGTCATTCCACCAAATTTAGCACTGCTATTTGCAGTTTCTCCACTTTTGGTGGAGTTTGTTTAGGGAATATTGGGAAAAATTGGTTTTGGCCATATCTCCCTCAATATTGAGCCAAATTGGACAAAATTTTAGTCAATTTTGGGTTTCTTGAGCATTTTGGAGAGTTTGGGATAGGTTGCAAAGCGAACATAGGTGTTCTTCGACCACTTTTTCTTCAAGGAAGCTTGGAGAGCCATCAAGGCCATCAGGGAAATGTAGTTGTATTGGGCTATAATTCACTATTTGAGGTGAAACAAAAGCCATTTTTGGCTTATTTTTGTCTTCCGAATTCAATTTCACAGCTTTCTTTTTCATTTTTAGGCATATTTCTCAATGTATAACCAATTTTAGCAACTTAATAGAGTAACGACATGCCCATTGGGAGCCTCAGACTCGAAAAATGTAACCCAGGAGGGTTGAACTACCTCATCAGTTTGCTGTGTTATGCTATGGTGAGTTTATTTTGCTATGTATTTCTGATATAATATGTTAAACAATAAATTTAATTAACATTCCCTCACACATAAGACTTAGAAACCTTATCAAAAATACTTTGTTTAATTTGCAAGACATGGAGAATACTTTGCACACTTAATTAAATGGAAATGGATAGTTTACATAGCATTACAAATAGTTCCATTTTCAGATCATGTGATGAATCTTCTTTCTCTTTCCCCTTTTCATGGACTGGTTGCTTGTAATATTTCCAAATGGGGAAGAAACAATATATGAACACAAAACTAGAAATAGTAGTGTAAATCAACACATTAAAATGTAAGAAGATCATATAGCTATCACATTAAGATCATAGCAGAAAAATGTATACAATTTCTTGAGGAAATAGTCACTCAAGTTGGAAAAACAAGCCCCAATTGAACATGTACATGAAATATGAAGAACACTGCTACACAACAAATACCCAAGGCTATGACATTGCAGTTTTATTAGATATAACTGTTGTTTAATAATTTCAATACATAGATCTGAAGTTATTTTTCTCAAATAATACTGGAAACAGAGTTCTAAGCTCCCAAGCACATTTCCAAGATAACCTGGGAAGGGTTTCCTGAAATACACAAAATGCAGAAAATACAAATATGGCCCTAGGGCTGAATAATATCTACAACTAGATGGATGATAGGAGGTTGTTGATATGATCTGTTAGTGTCAGCCTTTGTAGCCTTCCTCCAGTGATCAAACTTGCTCTTACAAAGTGATGTTAAGGTGTCAAGGTCAAATTTTGTCATTTCAGTAAGTCTTCAAGCAAAATTTGGTCACTAGGTATTAGGTCTAGGGTTTGCTTTTACTCTTGTCAAAGTTGTCCAAATGTCGGTCCATGTCACCATTCAGCTGAGTGTACCATCATTTAGAGGGTTTTTTTCATCATGTCAGGTTCAAATGGGTCATTTTACAGCTTGTTCATGCTTCAGTTGTGCCTAGGTAAGGTTCATTTCCCTCTCCTAGGGTTTTGGAGGTAATTGCTCTTGGATAGTCAAATCATCAGTAAAAATTGTATCCGAATGTTCATACACCTTCCCCTATCCTTAATGTAACTTATTAAACACTTCCCATCACTAATATTCCCCAAATTCCTCATTTTTGCACAAACCCTAGTTTCTTGCTACAACTTGGCAATTTTCTAGGCTAGGCCTGTGTTTTGCCCTTTTGGGCCCCTTCCCCTCACTCAATCTCTGAAATTCCACTTTCCCCTACTTTCTAACATCCCTCCCTACTTCCCAAAATTTTCTCAGGAATTTATAAGCCCCTTATCCCCTTCATTTCACTTCATTTCGACAAATCCCTTGTTCCACACATCAGGATAGGTTTCACTAAAATGATGTTTGCAGGCAATAAAGAATGAATTTTGGAAAAATGAGAGAGGTTTGTGTCCAAATCATGCCAAAAGAAGAAAAAAATTCCTTCACTTTTTACACAGGGTATCATGGTTTTAGAGAAATTTTGCAAAAATACGAGTTGCCTCGGGAGAATTGATGCACGTGCGAAGTGACCTTGGGAAAATCAAGATTTCTCCTAGCTTGGTTGTCAAAATGACTTTCTTGATGAGTCAAATGATAACTGAACACAAAGATATTTCAATATGAGCTATCATGAGCTCAATTTGGATTTGAGAAGACCTTAAATTTGAGCTACCAGCGACACTGTCTGCCTTGAGGCAACCTCATTCTACTAATTTTGACCAATTTTGGGAGATTTGATTTTTTGACATGAGAAGAATTAAATCCAGAATTGAAAAATTGCACTTAAGTTGGAAATTAGACTCAATAATATTTCCAACAGAGCTATCAAATGCAATTTTGACACCGGGAAGGCCTCCAGAAAAACCCTCTTTGAAAAATACGCAACACATTGAGATTGTCTGTGACACATTGAGTTTGTGCTGTGGCGCATTGGAGTTAGTGCGCGGCGCCTTTGAGCCAAAACACAGAGATTTTGCACATTCCTTTCACCCATAAAATTTTTCCTCGATCTCTCCTTTTTCACAGTAAGTAGATGTCACTTCCTAATTTCTCTTAACAAGTGTTTGGTGTTGGTATGAAAATTTAAATGGAAAAAAACTCAAAATCCTATTCTCTTGCTTTAAGATTGCTCCTAGGGTTTTAAAACTTGTTTTGTGCCAAAAAAATTCCATTCTCCACCTTGTTTTTTCCACCTCACTATTATCTTATCATAGCGACTCATCCCCTAATCCCTACATCTCTACTAACTACTTATCCCTGATGACTACCCAAGCTCCATCTGCTCTCCCAAGTCATTTCATTTCCTCTCATTCTCCTTTTCCCACATTTTAATGTGTAAAAATTCCCAAAACCTCGGTTTCCCCAAACATTCGGTGGCTCTCCCCTCTCCAAAAATTTGTCAAATTCTCCAAAGGGAAAACTACCACTTGTGCAATACTCCCTTGTTCCCATTGTCACTATGTCTCCCAAGATCCCTTCCCTTTGGCACATATTTGGTAGTTGAAACTAAAAGCACAAATTCTCAATATTCATCTCCATTCGAGCCAACATAGATCTTGTAAAACATTGATGGAACGGAACATCGGGATTCATCATACTAGTGAGAGACAATGATTCCACCATCGAAACTTGCATGCACCGAGGAGAACGCTAGAAGCGCACAGAAAGAGAGCATGGCGAGGCTCCAAATCTTGGCTGAAGCTTCTTTGGCTGAGCATGACACATGATGGGGGGAATTCATTCCAAGTTTCAGCAAATTTGGAGTAAATTTTGTCATTTTTGAAATTTTGAGAGTCAGCTTAAAGCAGTTGTCAGCACGGCGCGTCACGCCCGCCCTTGTGCGCGCTTAAGTTTGGGAGATTTTATGGAGGGAAAACTTTAAGAATTTTTGGATTTTTTATGAAAATTTATGCATGCTTAGCAGAATAGACCCTAGGGATTTAAACAAGTTACGAGGTGGTTTTAAAAGGAGTCAAAAACACCTTCAAAATAGCGCTACGCCACCTTTTTGCACCTTACGAGAACAGTCTTTAGCGATTGAATTTTTGGAGGGGGAAAAATGACACCCAAATCAAAAATTCCACTTGGGTTGAAAAGTAGAGCAGGGTAGGGCTTTCCAACGAGCTATCATGAGCTCAATGTTGACTTTGGGAAGTGCCTAAAAAAGCATCTCCAAAGTGTGCTGACGCATTGAGTTTTTGGGTGCGGCGCATAGCAGAGACTTTTGTACTATTTTTCACCCTTTTAGCTCGAGAAATTCACTGCAGTTTTGACTCAGTTTGTATATTTGATGTGACTAGATGAATCTATATTGATGTAATTTGTTCAGTTATCGATGTAATTTTTTGGCTCATTTTTACTTCTTCTAGAAGATTCATTCACTAAAAAGTGAAAATTAAGTGAATGGATACGGTTTCCTAGCATATAGAGGCATGAGATTGTTTGATTGCCTAGATTTTTAGTTCTAGTTTAGAATTGGGTTTAGAAACAGCTCCTAGAAGGATGAGCTCGACCCCTAGAGGCATGGGAAGGGGTTAGGATGGTCCACATATCATGTATTTTTTGAGACATTTGTAGGGTTGGACTCTTGGGAATAGTTTGGCACCTCATTGTACATACATACGCATTTTTGTAGAGGAAAGATACGAGGGTTTTCTGCGGCACTTGATTGGGATCATGTGGCTACTGAGTTTTTGATGATGTTTTCTCCATGTAATTGTAAGTTCATCAATGTTTGTATGTATGCCATTTCCCTTCTCTTTTCTTCTGAAATTAAACAAAATGAGGTAACTAAGGTAGAATTCATTAGTTTTCAGGTGCTCTGCTTTAAACTTTTGTTTGGTTTTATGTGTTTTCATCTTGCTTGAAAGAGGATCGCCTTGCGACCTCTTGCCCCTCTTCCAAGCTCCTCGACGAGTCTTTTCTATCCATTCATTCTAATCTAAGACACTCAAAATCCATTACCTTCCACACTTTATAACTTGAACTGCTATAGAAATTGTTTGCCTCATCCCCAAGCCCGAAAAAAGCTGCCTTCCCTTTTTCCAACTTTAAAAGCCCTAACAATCGAGAAACAAATCCTCCTATTTGAATATCTAGCCTAAGATTAGTTGTTGTTTCAGTCATCTCGAAGCCCCATTGAATACTTTTCGCTGAGATTGACACTGGAGAAAGCCCTTCTCCTATTACCGAAGTAGGGCTAGCTACCGGATGAGTGTGGTTTGGTGTTACCACTGAAACTCGCCTTCCTTCGACCTAAGGTGGATTTGGGCAATAACATAGTGGCAACCATCTTTGAGGGAGAAAATGGTTGTCTTGTTGGTCTGTTAATTTTTTTATAAGCTCTACGAGAGCGAGGCCTAAAGTTATGCCCGACCTTCGAAAACGCTCTTGCTTTGCATTAGCGAAAGTAGATAAACAGCTACTTAGATCGATCCTTTGGTCTAGCTTGTGAACGTGACACTTGACTTGTGGATTGTCTTGCCCAGGTACATGTATCAGAGTTCATGATTTGATGGTTGATGGTGGACAACGGTCGGGACATAAGAAGGCTAAAATCATTCACCTAGTGACTCCAACTCAATGTAGAGACTCGCTTTGGAGGGCTGACTCTTTCTGCGAGAAAAATGAAAAGGATCTTACACAAAGTTCAAGTATCCAAGAGTGGAATGGTATTCACTTGATCTGAAAAGAAAATGTGCTTTCTCGTAGAAATTACTTCTTTGTTGTTCTTGAAGACATCTGTCACAAAAGTTTTTCAAGAATTTGTTGTATGATAAAGGTGGTCAAAATATTCACTCTACCCTATTCAAAAAGTGTAAATACTAAGTTTCCCTTTGATCTTTGGCACTCACTTACTTTTCCCACATCTTATGATGACTCTCTTGATGAAAGATGAGCCTAAAGAAAACAAGGCGAGTCTTGTAGCTCTTGTATATACTCCTACACCTTATATAGTCCCAGAGATAGGGTATAAACCTCTTGTCCCTGCCTTCTTCATGCTTTCAAAAAATTATGACCTATATCTGCAAGATTTGTCGATGAATGTAACTATGCTCAATGTTAGAACACACACGTGCGGAGAATGTTGAGACTTTTCTAGATATTTTTGCAAGTTGATGACTTTGAAGATGTTAGTATTAGGCTTTTTTCTCTTTCTTTTCAAGGCCAAGTGAAGATTTGGTTCAAAAAGCCACGCACTAATGTGACATCTCGAGATTTCCATCGTTCGTCAAAGTTTTCCTTGGCTTCAATTGGGTGATCGGATAGAATCCTTTCCTTATTATAGAAAAGTATCAACAGATTGAAAAGATAGCCGATCAGAGGAGACAATACAACATTTTTTTGCGAGATTTAACCAAGTATATTTTTCGATGCCGAGCTGATATAAGACATTCTCCTAGAATGCTCTCTCTTGCACTACGGAGGTGCCTTTGATCCCGAAATGGAGTTTCAAGCTGATGAGAAAGGAATATTGCAACACTTGTGAAGATGCGAGAATAATGCGGTAAAATGTAGAGGCTCATTTGCTGATCAGAAAGGAGCAAGGGTTGAAGGAAGAAGAGATGATGAGAAAACATAGATATGGAGAAATCGATATCTCTAGAGGTAAAAGTTTGACATGTTGGTAAGTGCGGTGGAAGAGATGATGCAAAAAGAACACCATAAGGAATGAGTATAATGTTCGAAGCCCATGGCTTGCTGATTGAAGAGAAGAACAAGTTGTTGATCCAAAACATTTTGTTTCTTATCCCTGGTTGTCATAAAGAAAAACAATAATTGATTTATAGATCATCTTGAATGAAGAGAGCTGTTGATATGACATGTATAGCTTGATGATGTGTTTTATGCGGTATGATTTTGTCTCATTTTGATCGGTATGATGATGATTACGTTCCCCAAATATAAGCTAATCTTGCGAGACAAATCAACAGCGTTCTAGTTTGTGCGAGGAGGAAGTTCACTTTCGGCGGCTCGAGTACGATGATCAAATGATGCATATCAAGCTATGACAATGATGAGGAGAAGATGCGACAAATTTTGAACTAAGTCAGAAGGATCTTTGCCTTTTGTGTTTTGATTCGTTTCGGTTCATGCGAGACAAATTCACATACTAATCGAGAAATCAGTGTCAAAAGTCTTGATTTGGACCATCTTCGAGGGCAATGAAAAACGCTTGTTCAAGACTTCTCACATTCGGTTGCTACAGCCCGAAAAGCCATTGATTGTCGAGTTGCGGGATCGAAAACATGGAAGTTGGCACGTATGATCCAAATGATACTAGGTGACTCAAATGCAGATGTATGTTTTGAATCATTTCGAGTTGTTGAAGGGTAAATTGCATAGTAAATCTTCAAATGAGTAGCCGCATAGGAAATAAAAAATCTCTCGGTTTTAATGTGGAGGATAGAGATAGATAGCGAAATTCATGAGCAAGTAGTTGATGATGAAATCTTCCCATCGAAAACGATTGATGAAATCATTTCGGATACAAAACCTCCCTAACACTAGATTTTGCAGCCACCAAACGAAATTGAAGGTCAGATTAGAGATAGAAGGCGATAGGAGTTGAAATCACATGATTTAATGACGCACGAGAGATTACCGTGCACTTTTTTTCGAAAAGCATTTCGATAATATCTCTCAAGAAAAAGATGAACAGCTTAGTGGGATGTTAGGCGAGTTTCAATGGATTCATCTGTGACAGGTCTTCTCAAGTTTTTGATGATCCTATTGCTTGTGTGTTGGATGATGTTTGCTATAAAAAATTCTGCTCCATTAGCTAATCATGTCATGTAGGAAAAAGAATGTTGATGATAAGCTTATGCAAAGGTCACCTTCATTCTCTTGTTTAACGATTTGCTATTACAAAGCTCACCAAAGTGTTTGCGATTATGTGAGGAGATTGATGAAAGGAGAAATTTTGTTCTATTTGGAATCGAAGCTCTGGGAAGTTTGGCTATTCACGAAGTTCGGGGATCCTTTTGACGGCTGCTGCCGAGTCATCGAAGAAATCTAGCACGGGATGTGGAGAAAATCTTAATATCCGACTATGAAAGATTGCTTGGACCGGAAGTAGTAATGTATTGATGGGAGTCGATAGTTATGTTTATGAAGATCCTTTTGTAGCTATTCTTGAAGTCCTCTAGTCAATTCATGCTTTGTAAGTTTATTAGCGGTCAACTTGATTCCAAGTTTCCATGGGTTACCTTTTACGATTCTTCACTTTCTCTAAAGCGTATCAAAAGAATTTAGGAAGAAATCAAATAGCAGCGAGGATTCTTACATGGTTGCATTGGGCTGATCCATTTCACTTTATCTGAGCGATGAAAAAGAAAAATTAGAGTAGGTTGTATTGAATAAGCTCTAATTTGAGCATCTTGTCTCGGGTTGTCGGATTGTGTTTAAGTATTGAGTCGATTTTTAGTTGAGTGAGTAGTGGGTTTGTGTCATCGGAAGTCATCGGTTTTCGATCATGCATTTTAGCTTGAGTTTTTGATTCCATTGCCCGACTGGATGAAACCTTGTCACCTTTCCAAAGATACGTAGTTCTTAGCACTGCTCAGAGCACTACCATCCCCATTGGAGCCAATGTTATGGTGTCATCCTTTGCATCCTTCCTCCGAGTGATCAAACTTGCTCTTACTGAAAGTGATGTTAAGATCAGTCGAGTCAGAAATTTTGTCATTTCGGTAAGTCTTAAAACAAAATTTGGTCACTAGGTATTAGGTCTAGGGTTTGCTTTTACCCTCTTGTCAAAAGTTGTCCAAATTTCGGTCCATGTCACCATTCAGCTGATTGTACCATCATTCATGGAGTTTTCATCATCATGTCGAGGTTCAAATGGGGTCATTTTACTGACTTGTTCATGCTTTAGTTGTGCATACGGTAAAGTTCAATTCCATCTCTCCTAGGGTTTTGGAGGTAATTTTCTCTTGGATGAGTCCAGAATCATCAGTAAAACTTGTATCCAGAAATGTTGTACGCTCCCCTATCCTTAATGTAACTTATTAAACACTTCCCATCCACTTGATATTCCCCAAAATTCCTCATTTTTGCACACACCTAGTTTTCTTGCTACAACTTGGCAATTTTTTAGGCTAGGCACTGTGTTTTTCCATTTTGGGCCCCTTCCCCCTCACTCAATCTACTGAAAATTAAACTTTCCCCTACTTTCTAACATCCCACTACTTCCCCCAAAATTTCTCGAGAATTTATAAGCCCCTTATCCCCTTCATTTTCAGCTTCATTTCAGACAAATCCCTTGTTCACACATCGAGATAGGTTTCACTAAAATGATGTTTTACGAGAAATAAAAGATGAATTTTGGAACATTTGAGAGAGTTTTTTTTTCCAAAGAATTACAAAAAATAAAAACCTCCTTCACTTTTTACACAAGTATCATCGGGTTTTTAGAAGAAATTTCAAAAATACGAGTTGCCTCCGAGGAGAATTGATGCACCACAGAAGTGACCTTGGGAAAATCAAGAATTTCTCCTAGCTTGGTTGGCCAAAATGACTTTCCTTGATGAGTGCAAAGTGAGTAACTACGACACAAATACATTTCCAATGAGCTATCATGAGCGTCAATTTGGATTTGAGGAAGACCTTCAAAAGTTGACTGCAATAGCACTTTACCTTGAGCACGCCTCATTCTGCTCATTTTGACCGATTTCGGGAGATTTGATCTGCGATAAGGAAAATGAAATCCAAATTGAAAAATTATACTTTGGTTGGAAATTAGACTCGATAATATTTAAAGGCGAGCTATCACGCCCACTTTGGACACCTTGAGGGCCTCCAAAAGCCTCCATGAAATATGTGTGACGCATTGGGTTTTGTGCTGCTTGGCGCATTGAGCCATAAACACAAGATTTTGCCATTCCTTTCACCCATAAAATTTTGCTCAGTCTCTCCTTGTTCAAGTAGAGTCAAAGCCACTTCCTCATTGCTCTTAACAAGTGATTTGGTGTTGGGCTATGAAAATTTAAATGCCAAAAAACTACAAAATCCTATTCTCTTGCTTTAAGATTGCTACGTAGGGTTTTAAAACTTGTTTTGTGCCAAACACTTCATTCTCCACCTTGTTTTTCTCCACCCCCTCACTATTATCTTATCATAGCTAGACTTATCCCCTATTCCCTACATCTCTAAAAGTCACTTACTCCCTAAGCTCCATCTCCCTCTCCCAAGATAGCATTTCATTTCCATCTCATTCTCCTTTTCCCATTTCATGTGTAAAAATTCCCAAAACCTACGGTTCCAAAACATTCGAGCGGCTCTCCCCTCTCCCCAGAAGTTTCGTCAGATTCTCAAAGGGAAAATTACCACTTGTGCAAGACTCCCTTGTTTCCCCCACTTTGTCCATATGTCTCCCACGGTACCTTCCCGTACGCTGTATTTGGCGGTTGAGAGCAAAAGCACCAAATTCTCATGCTTCATCTCATTCAGGCCAACATAGATCTTGAACATATGTAGATAGACACGGATTCATCATACCTGACAGAACGGTGATTCGCAGCATTTGCATGCACGAGGAGGGGCACTAAAGCTCCGAAAAGAACGCAGTGATCGACTCCAAATCTTGGCCGAAGCTTCTTCTGACTAGAATGACAAATGATGGGGAGCCTTCACTCCAAGTTTCAGCAAACATTTGGAGTAAATTTTTGTCATTTTGAAATTTTGGTTGCAAACAGATTTTTCGATCTCGACGCGTCACTGTAACCACTTCTTGTAGCTTACGTTTCTGAGAGATTTTCTGGAGGAAAAATTTACATTTTTGGATTTTTATGAAAATTTATGCATGCTCAGGGAATGTTCTAAGGATTTCATCAAGTTGCTAGGGTAGTTTAAAGGTCGTGACTTCAAATGGCCTTTTCCGCACACCTTTTGCTACACATAGGAACCAGATCTTGGGAGATTGAAGTTTTGGAGGGAAAATGACACCACAAATGACAAAACTTCCACTTGTGTTAGAAAGTAGACAGAGGCGAGGGGCTTTCAATAGTAGCTATCATGAGCTCAATTTGGACTGAGAAGTTCCTCAAAATCACCTCCAAGTGGCGTGATGCATTGCATTTTTTAGGCATGAGCGCATGAGGGAATTTTGTCTACTTTTTCACACCCATGACTCGGAGAAATTCGCCCGGTTTGACTAGTTTTACATTTTGATGTAACTATTGATCTATATTGATGTAATTTCGATGATTATGATGTAATTTTGGCTCATTTTTACTTGTTCCTAGAGGATTCATTGACTAAAAAGTGAAAATTAAGTGAATGGATTAGTTTCCCTAGCATATAGAGGCAAGTTGTTTGATTGCTTAGATTTCGAGTTTCCTAGTTTTAGAATTGGTTGAAACAGCTCCTAGAAGGATGGAGCTAGACCCCTAGAGGGCATGGGAAGGGGTTAGGATGGTCTATGTCATGTATTTTCTGCAGACATTTTCGGGGTTGGACTCTTGGGAATAGTTTGGCACCTCATTGTACATACACTTACGCTATTTTTGTGCAAAGGAAAGAACCGAGGTTTTGCGGCTCTTGTTGGGATCCCTTGTGACTACGAGTTTTGATGATGTTTTTCTCCATGTAATTTTAAGCTCATTAATGTTTTATGTGTTCCATTTTCCCTTCTCTTGTTCTGCGCAGAATGAAACAAATGGGTAACTAGGGTAGAATTCATTAGTTTCGTTTGGTGCTACTTAGTAAACTTTTTGTTTTTAGTTTTATGTGTTTTCATCTGCTGTGAAGAGGATCCTTGCAGCCTCTTTCCCTCTTCAGCTCCTCAACATTATTTTATATTCATTCAATCTAATACATCAAATCCATTACCTTCCCTCAACTTGAACTTCTGTAGAAATTGGCCTCATCACCCAAACCCAAAAAAAGCTGCCTTCCTTTTTCCAAAAAAACCCTAAAAAATAAAAAACAATCCTCCTATTTGAATATATAGCCTAAGATTAGTTTTTTTTCAGTCATCTCAAGCCCCATGGAATACTTTTATTTGAGATTGACCCGGAGGAGAGGCCCTCTCTATTCTAGTAGGGAGCTAGCTGCCATGTGCAGCGTGGTTTGGTGTTACCACTGAATCTCCACCTTCCTTGACTCTAAGGTGGATTTGGGAAATAACATGATCTATAAATGTATAAAAAATCCTCTTGTATATTCTCCAAATGAGGGGTTGATCCCCTCTTTGAAAATCTACTCTCCCCCTAACTGAGAGCTCCAAACCCTTCACTTTGCAGCTTTGCACATTGAAATAACATAGTTTACTTCAAAAAATTGCATTGTGAGCCCGAGTAGCGGTCGCCTTACACTGATTACGGATGATAAAATAATGCTACAGGAGGTTCACTTCTCTACTCTCACAATAATGGAGAAACTTTTCTCCAAGCTGAAAATCAAACGAGAAATGACCCAAATCAACTATCCAACATTGCTGCACCACACAACTACATCTACAATACGTTTCTAGCAAAAAATATGTCTGATGTAAACAAGGATGTAGCTTGCACAAAATGATGGATAGTGGCCAAAGAGTAGTGCAAATGATAATCTCCCGAAGAGCTTCTCAATGGAGAGAGGTGGGAGTTCACACGACTAGGAACACCATGCTAGCAACAACACATGTCAATCTTAGCTACAGAGCTAAAAGAGAGCAACAAGTCTAATAGATTGTATCAAATTAATAATTTAAAAACATAACCCCATATGGATAAAATCCTCTTCCTTATATAATTTAAGAGCTTCCTCACCCTTGGCTCCGCTCTCGAGTTAGGGTCACTATCTCATTAGTCGAGATCAATTTCCCACCAAAGCTTGCTCTATCCCACCATGAAGATGCCACTCCCTCCCATAACAATGTTGTTCTATTTGGTCAAGTTGACCCGAGTCTGTGACGCTCCAACCCCCTTTTCACATCTAAGGGTCTTAATATAAAGCTGTTAATATGTTACCTCCATTACTGCACTAGGAGTGTTGTTGTTATTCCTACTAAGGAGATTTATGGGTCTCCATACCCTCTTATTCCTATATCTAAGAGAAAAATCAAAAGTTTTAATATTCCGATTAGTTGTGTGCTAATTTAGGAATATTATAGTCCCTCCCCTCCCAAATGTTCGCTTCTCCTCAAGAAAGCTGCAAGGATATAGCTGAAGATCCTCTCCTCTTCCTCTGTAGAATCCTCATATGATAAGCTCACTCCAATGAACAAGATGTTGTCTCATCGACTAAGTCTAAAAAGTTGCTCCTCCCAAGTGTATAAATATGCCCTTTGGTGAAAAAAATCCAAATGGATTTCATCTTGAACAAGTAGATATCCATGGAGAAACTGTATAGTGGTCTAGAGGGCCTTCTTGAGGGCATGGGGATGAACTTAAATTATTGGGAATATTCATTCCACTGTGAGGCTCCAAACCCCAGTTATCATCCACAAAAAAGTGAGTCACCCTCCGCAACATGGCAACTCATGAAATATCTCCTCCACACCTTAAGCTCATGCAAAAAGTAGGTGGGTTGCATAGCTCAATATTATGGATCAAAATTTTCCATCCCATGCTATCTCTCTCTCCACTTATGATAAATGTAGAGCTCGATACTGAATTTGGGCCGCAATAATGTTGCCTTCATGGAAGCTAAAGAGGATTGGATCCTCAAAGACCCTCTTTGGTTCTTTCCTAGATCATTACATATAAAATTAATATGAAATTACCTTCATATGTAATCCCAAATAGAGAAAATTATTACGAAGGTTTCATGTATTTCTAGAAGGTACCAATAGTTTCCCAAGTGGTCACAATGCATTTTTCTAGCTGTTGTTTTCAAAACATGTGATGGGAAGTTGCCTCGAACAATTTGCTAGTTGTGTATGTCATAACATATCATCTACTAGTAATAGTAAATGACATTGTATACTAAATTGACGCATACAATAAATAGTAAAACACTTTCCCAAAAGCCATACAAGGAAATGGCTATCTCCATCATAGATGTTGGTCCCAAAGTGACCATGGAGCCCAAATAGAGGCTTGCCCTCTTGATGGAGAAATGCATTGTATAGAGATGGTAGAGAATGAAAATACGAGTGTCGGATAATCAATAAGTGAAAAAGCACAACTCTTAACATGTGTACTTAGATTAGGTTGAAATTCAGGCCCATGGATGAGCCCTCAGATGAGAATCTCCTCATAAGGTCTACAAAAAATGAAGGGATGCCCTTCTCCCCTTGGAACACTCCATCAATAGATACATAATTCCAAGTGACAATGTTGTTGGCATTAGTGATAGAGGCTTTTGCCACCCCATGACTCACATTCTTTGACATGCCATGTGCCAGGGAAGTCATCTCACCATCATGTTGCTATGTGTGCTGAGTCTCCTTCCTATGTGGAAGTACCTCACGATCCTTCAATGTTGAAGGGTAGCCTCCTTGCACTTGGATTGTGCCATTCATCTCTTCAGAAGAACACTCTACAAAGCTATGGGATAAATTCAGCCGCATACTCTCCCAAGAGTAACCAAAAGCAAAAAAAAGCTCTTCTTGCTAGCACTCCTCACACATAGTCCTTACAAATCATGAGGTGAAAACATGATGATTGACATAGACATAATGTCATATCAATGCAATGTACTTAATCTTTTTGATACCATATGATGCAAGTGCCATGCCAAGTCTTTGACCAACTTAACATACTCTTTGAAATAGAATGTGTCACATGATGACCCAAACTCTTTCAAGAGTAGCCAATGCAACCTTGGCTACCTCTTGTCTTGTGTCATAGATACCATGAAGTGCCTTTCCATCTCTTGCTCATCAACATCACCCATCGAACCAGCATGGTGAGTGTCCAGAAATCATCATGATCAAAAAATTGGCATTCCTCAATGGAGAATACCATCCTCCCAAATCAGATTTATATCTTTTCATTTCATGGGACCTGTTAGAAATACCAATCTCATAGAGATCTCAAATGAGAGACCCAATCATCAATGACAATGTGATCCCATAAGGATGCAAAATATCTTTTGAATGGTCATTGAATCACCAATCATCAACCATCTGCCTATCCCCTTCTACACATGTAGAATGGTCATTCGGAATGCTCCAATAATGTTTGAGCCCCCAACTCATCAACGGTGCATCAATGGCAGGCAGTTGCTAATATCCTATTATGGTGCATATGCTTTGTCTCAAGATTCATGTCTCAATCTGTGAACACATAGTTGCTATTGTTTTTCTCTGAGGACAATTTTCATCACATCCTTCATTATTCTACACTCCAACCCCCAGAGAGTTGTGCACGACTCCAACAATGATATAATAGGATGACTATATATCTCCTCCTTGAACAAATGAGGAATTTTCATTGTGATGATATTTTTTCTCCAAATTAATAAGGCACTTTTAAACTAGGTCATGCAAAATTATATTCCCACAATCTCCATATGATGTGTTGAAATAGCGAGAAAGTGGAAACATGTGCATACCCTATGGTGAAAACTTGGGAACATCTTGTACTACTACAAGGTTCGTTCCTTTGGTGTGATGAATTTCCCAACTACTAATGATGATGGCTTCTACTTTTATGGCTACGTGTTTACGATGGTGCAGAGTCTCCTCCTCTCATGCATCTACATGTAATAATGCATGGGGAATCTAAATGTCAAGAGATCAAGACCACCTTGAAAAGGTAGAAAGTGTTCTTTCTCACGTGTGACAGTGATCCTGTGACAAGAAGTGGTGGTGGAAGCTCACTTCTCTCCTCTATTTCTTCACTTGTCAAACATATTGATCGAAGCCTTTGAGTAAAATGCTGCATATGTAGTCACTCTTGCATGATTCAAATGGTTGAACCACCAAATAATTTTCTTCACCTAAAAAGGTGCTAGTATTTCTGAAATCTCAACGATTTCTCTCTCTACTCTTTTGGATGTAGCTAGAGAGACAATACATACAACTTCATTCCCCGAAGTTCTTTTTTGTGCATGTGGATGACCCATAAAATGTAGGCAATAGAAATATATTGTTGTAAGGTATTATTTCTTCCTTAGAGCTAAATGAGCGCTGGGACAATAGATTCTCATAGAAATATCTTGCTTGAGACTTATATTCTACAAGATACTCACTTAGAATCTCATGATCTAAGTATCCTCCATCTCCACTGCACCTCTTGTTGTCTTCCTAAAAAGGGAAAGGGCATAGTATGTTCCTTTGGAGCTCTATGCAATACCGGATCTCTCTTTTGTTGATAGGAAGTACATGGACCACTCCTACTTCTTGACAACCTTTGGAGGTCTCATTGCATCTCTCCATTTTTTTGTTTTCTTTACCTCCTTGGTGAGGTCCTCTTAGATAGATGAAATCGAGATTAAAATGTCTAACTACATAATTATGATCTCTTTCTCCTTCTTCTTATTCTCACAATGATAGCATAATAATTTGAGATCCATAGGGTGAGCCAAGATTATGCTACTGATACCACTATAATATTCCCAAATGGAAACTGACAATATATGAACACAAAAACTGGGAAATAACGGTGTAAATCAACACATAAAATGTAAGAATATCATATGTGCATCATATTAATATAATAGCAAAAAAATCGTATACGATTTCTATGAGGAAATAGTCACTCTGAAAGTTGGAAAAACAAGCCTCGAAAGAGAACATGTACATGAAATATGACATATGCATCAAAAAAACAAATACCCAAGGCTATGATAGCGCAATTTTAGTTATGATATAACTACTAATGAATAATGTATAACACTATATATGCAAAGTTATATGGCTCAAAGACTAATGCGGAACGAGAGAATCTAAGCTCAAATCACATTTCCAAGATAACCCGGAAGGGTTTCTGAAATACACAAAAATGAGAAAATATGAAATATGACCCTAGAGAAATTTGAATAATCTATGCAACTATATGGATAATAGGTGGTTTTTGATGATGATATGGAAATGTATCAAAAATCCCCTATATATTCTCCCAAGAATAGAGAGGTTTATCCCCTCACTTTGAAAATCTATCTCCCCCTAGTAGGGCTTCAAACCCTTCAACTTTGCAACTTCTGCTTTGAAATAATGCATTTTCTTGGAAAACTTTACATTTATGCTTGATAGCAATACCTTAGCCTAATGCTATATGATAAAATAGATATCTTAGGGTTCTCTTTTCTAGTCTCCCAATATAGGCTTTCCTCCGACTTGAAATCAAAGCAAGGAAATGATTTAAAATAAACTCTCACACTATTGCACCCTGCAACACAACACAATACTTTCAGGAAAAAATTTGCATGCTACAACAAAGATGTCGTATTGAGATGGGATAATAGGGATAGTGGAAAAGGTATTGCATTACTCTCCAAAGAGCTTCTCAAGGGAGAGGGTGGGATTCCCAATGAGAACACTATACGTAAACAACACATGAAATCTTAGCTCACTTCTGACTAAAGGAGAACATGAAAGTCTAAATAGATCCACTATCAAAATACTCATCTGCAAACACTAACCCCATATGGCTATCATCCTCTTCCTTATATGGGTTATGAGCTTCCTGCACCACTAGGCCCCACCCCAGATTAGGTCACTACCTCTATGCAATCAATCTCCCTCCAAAGCTGTGTTTGTCTCCACGCAATCAATGCCACTCCTCCATAACAACGTTGTTTTGATTTGGTCAAAGTTGACCTAGTCTTCATGCTCCAACCCCCTTTTCACACCTAAGGGGTCTTCAATCCGGCTTTAATATGACCTCCAGTCACACTAGGAGTTTTTTTATTCCTAAGGAGATTTATGTGTCTCCATATGGTCTTATTCTTCTATCAGAAAAACTCAAAAATTTGATATTCAAATTAGTTGTGTGCTAATTTAGGAATATTACACTATTTTTACGTCACCTTACATGTTGCATTCATATTGGCTTCATTTTCTAAACCATCTATGTTGTATTTGTTCAAGAGTAGGGTATCTCACTTTCTCTAAGTGTGAAAGGCTGGAATCAACTTCCAAAATCCCCCAAAAAAACCACCTTCGCTCCTAAAGGAGGGGGCTTAATATCTATAGGAAAAAATATTATACAGCTTATTGAATCTTTTGATAAAATACAGAAATATTTTCATTAGATTTTCTTTTAATTGCATTGAATTTTGTTATTGAATAACCATGGTCCATTTTTTCTCCATTTATTTTAGAGTGAATTTATTTTCTAGTTCATCCCATGTATTAATGGAATTTTTTGGCAATCCTTTGCAAACACTTTCTAGCCTCTCCATCCGAGAGACGAGGAAAAAAAATGCCTCCTTATTCTAACATCAAGATATTCAACATTGAATTTTCAGGAAAAAATTTCAAAACACAAATAAGTGTTTCTGCTGTAGTGACTGTCATCACCCAGATTGAAATGAGGAACTAATTTAGTATATTCTTGAGGCACTCGCATTAAATGTTTGTGGAAGATTGAGTAGAGCATATAAGTTTAATAAGAAGGCTAGTGATGCCATGTTTACACCTTGCTTAAATGTACTTTGGTTGAATGTTTCAGAGATGATGAACTTGTTTAGTGAAAAGTAAATGGAGAGGCGGTGGTAAAATTGTTATGGGAGTAGGGCTGATGAATAATGGAAGAGGAGAAAAAGCCAATTGGAACTTGTTGATCTTGTGTAAAAATAAAAGAAGCAGATCTCAAATGAGTGTTCATCCAATTTAGGCTCTTGAAATTAAATACGTGTAAAAGGTGAATCTTGTTCAATAAATGAAGTACTTCGAAAAGTATTTCAAAGCAAAGGATGACTTGAAACTACGTCCCATAGGCGTAGAAAAAGTAGGGACTAGGTGTTGAGGGGTTTTTAGGTTTCTCAACTCTCTTTGAAATCAATCTTTCAAGGTATGATAAAAGCAAGGACAAGCACAGCTGTGAGGTGTATCTAACCTCGTGCGAGGGCCTTTTGTAAACCATAATTAAGAGTATGATGAAACACAACCAAAGTTTCCCCCTCACTAAACAACCGAGAGGAGATAATGATGAAAGCCCACGGGAAAAAAAAGCGATTCCTCGTCCCCAACAATGGCACCCGAGATGTTAGAGTTCTTAAGAGACAATCCCTTTGACTGTGAAAAGGAGATGGAAGTGCTTAAGACATTTTAACAGTATTTTATGGAAAAAATATTTATCATTCGGTGTTTTTTCTATTCCTTTTTGGATGATTAGTTACCCTTAATGCCACTGGAGTAATAGAAGATTACACAATGCCTTTAAGCGGTTGAAATGTGAATGAGAAGAAGAACTTTAGGGGAATCTTGAGATAATATATTGTAAACATGGGATATATTAACTAGTTTTAGAGAGAATTTATGAACAAATATGAGTTGAAGTAGAGGAGCGAATTTAGGGATATTTAACTCTTACCTACAAATGTAATTCAAAAGACCAACATCTTCATTTACGTCAATTCATTCATAAGAATAAATAACACAATATGACACGGAAATACAAACCACTATCAAAAATTTCAGGAAACTTGAGACTTATTTAATTAACTCTTCAAAGAAATAAGTACAAAATATAGTAGTCTTGAGAGGTTCCAAAACTCCCACTTTTCTTCTTTATTTTTTGTCTTTCTTAAATACATTAAAAGTAGTTTGTAACTACAAAAACTTCTTAAAACTACTTAAAATACTACTTTCTTCTATCAAATAACTTCATTACAATTGAGGGTAACATTACAACCTCATTATATAATAAAAACAAAAGAAAATACATTTAATAATAAATAGAAATATTATATTTGTTTTTACGGTATCATTTACTTTCTTTGATGTGTCTTCGGGAAGATTTGGACATCCATTCTCTGCACTTTTTCCAGAATTTCAACATTTGTCTTGAACATGAACTAGCTTATGATGTTCTAATCCTAGAAGAAGAAATGATCTTGGTGTAAGTGGGCTTGTCCGGAGAAGCAAAGTCTTGACCATCGATAATAACAGAAAATATTTATATGAATACATTGACAATTCTTATTCCTTTGTATAGCTGTAGTCTTCTCTCATGAGTATGGTCAATTTTTCTTTTTGCTTCCACACCAAAAAAAGTTTCATATATTTCCCGAGACAATAAATTACCTTGCAGATCATTGAAGATGGAAATCACACTTTAGTTGTTTATCAAACATGGTGTTGAACTTATCACTAGCTTTGCTTGATCTCTATCAACCTCTTTTATGCTGAATTCATGTATGCGTTCTTCACCACCATCTTGTTAATTTCTATAACACATAACGTTTTGTCTTTAATCTCATGTTCTCCCAGTTCTTGATTTGATTTGGATTTTAAAAAATATCTAACTTTTAGCCTGAGGCTCTATAATACGAGTTTTTTGTTCTCATAGCTAATATGAGCTCTTGTAGATCTCTGATTATACTCTTTTATTTTGAATTTAGAACCCGATTGATTCCCATATTGTTTTTCCTCTTACTCCTATAATCTAATTCCAAATAATATCTTTAGCTTGAATTAAGAAATGTTCCCCTTTACTCTTCGTCCTTGAGATTCTTGATTTATTCATATCTTGATTTAAGCAATATAATTTGTATTTGTCTTCATTTTCTCTTTTGATATTTGAGTTTCTATATCCTTAGCTACATATAAATTTTATGAGTAAGCCTCAAGATCACGTTTGTATTTCTTCAAATCGATGCTCTACCATCCTCAACGACAATGCTTAATTGTGATAGTTTAGTTGTTGGGTCATCGAGTTCAGAGATGAAAAAACTGTTACGTAGACATGTGAATCAATACTGCTCTAAGTTTAGCTAATTTCTCTGTCAAATGATATCCTCATCCTCTACGAAAAATTTGTTGTAAAAAGTTTCTCTCTCTCGATGCATTCCTCTTTCTTACCACCCAAAATTCACAAATTATTCATTAATGCAGGAAGCATCTCCCTTTCCAAGTATTTTTGATAGCATTGTAACACGGGCTTGACACTTTGCATCAAACATTTCCGGTGGAAATACCTTTTCATCGAAATAAAAATGTCCTTGTTCAAAGCTCTAGAAAGAATAAAATCGGCATGTAATCTTACTTACTACAAGATTTTCATAATATGTTGTCAATGAATCTTGAGTTAAAAATAACATAGGACTCGAGACTGGACGCGTAACGAAGGCTTGAAAAATTCGCGAGGATGCAAACTTGCTAAGACACTCTCCAAAATAGGTTCATTACAAAACCGCACTGAGATATAATGCAGTGATAGCCAATGTATGAATTTTAGGAAAAAATAAGATTTTGGGGCCTTGTCTGAGACAAGACTCTAGACTGACAATAGCTATGAGTATAGTGGAATTTTGTTTATTATGAATGACTTATGAGTACGAGCAAATGTTCTATGATGACTATCCATTACATCCTACTCTATATCCATGATGTGACTAGAAGAACAAAAAATGATGATTTTTTGACATGTTCTCACTTAAGGTGATGATTGAATGAACAGAAACAAAGGAAAGATGATTTCGATGGTTTTAAGCACAAAATGAAACATGTAGAGTAAAAAAGAACAAGATTTTGACTCACTATTTATAAGCGGTGGGACTATGGGGAGAAAATAGAATTAAATGCATGATAAGGCAAGTGTGGGAACATGACATAGACATGGAATAGCAGCATTATTGATGTTGTCTTTAATGCTTCTACATCACACATGGGGTCATTCTTTGGGTACGATAGCTCTTTGGAAGTGCTATGGTAGATATGATCCATTGATTTGATTCAACGCTTATGTCACGGTCAATTTGCGGAGGCACTTTGGAGTTATCTACTGAGTTGTTTATGCCGTGGGTTTTCCTTCGGTCGGGTCCCACTTGCCATCCTTTCCTTTCCACTCTCGGTGAGTTGCACATTTTTAAAAACATGGGTTGGACCCACCATAATCATCTTCCAAAACACAATGTTAATGTTTCAACATACAAATAAAAATAATTTTCGACATATGAAATTTTTGGTTCATTTTTTAAACATTATATTATTTTTTGTATTTTGAGAAACATTTGAAAATGAATTTTCGTGAATCCACAACAAGTGTAATGAACAAATGTTTCTCATAATGAATAGGGATGTTTAGTGCATAATTTTGTACTATTCATTTCGGTAGGTACCTTTTGAGGTGGGTGAGGTATACCCATAACCCGATGGGGTTGTTAAATTTTGGGTTGTCACTAGTGTATTTGAATGACTTAGTAGTTTCATGAGGTGTAGGGAGAACATTGTTAGTGTGGTTTTTAATATCACAAATGGTGGAAATGGTGGAATCTAAGCACTTGTGGTAGTCTTAGTCTACAATGAATCATAGGTATTAATGTCCCAAATTTTATTATTTTCCCCATAGATTTCTTGGTGATGATTAGTTATTTTGAATTTTAGGAAGTTAGCTCTAAGACCACAAGTGATGGTAATTTGGAGGAAATGTGAGGTTTAATTCCAAAGGAACTAGTGTTTTCATGGAGAAGTAAACATGATGGGGGGGAGTGAAGTGGTATCAAGACGCCTCACAAGGGATGAGTTAGGGAAGTTTAAATGTGGTCATTGTGGGTTTTCTGCTTTGGTAGGTGGTATGAAGAGGAATCGTTGTGTGATCGGTGTTTCTAGGTGTATTTTATTTTACTAAAATATATCATGAGGATGTACGAGATCATCATCTAATAATGGTGTAGTGTAATAAGTGAGAGATACATTCAACATGGTTGATGATGTCACAGGTGGTTCATGAAAGGTGTTATAGCTCAATTTGACACTCCATGGAGACCATTAAAGAATAAATGTAAGCATGATATACTACATATACCTTATGGGAAACCTAAAAAAAACTTAGAAATTAACACTCTAATGTTCTAGGCACCTTTGGAAAACAATGTTGCAACACTTTTAGTGGCCTAACGAAAAGGTGTTGAATACCTATACCCTTTTAGCCAAAGATAGTTAACATGGATAGGGTTTATGGAATGAGAGAGGATAATTTTATAAAGGGCTAGAAAATAAATATCAAGGGATAAGGATGAAAATACCATGTCAAGTAAAGCTATTTTTTTCTATATTCCTGACCTCTCCAAATCAACTATAAAACAAATACCCACCATGAAGAAAAAAGTGAAAAAGGTGAAAGTAAGGTAATTTTGTCAAAGTGATTAGATGACTATAGCAGTAAATCCAACCTATAGTGAGTTTTATTGTAAGTGTAGTTGAAGAGAGGTAGCTATGATAAAATATCCTAAAAGTATTGCATCTATTTCAAGTATTTTTTCTAATGATATTCTAATTATTTTTTCAGTGTCATTTCTATATTATTACATGTAAAAGAATGTATCTTTTTCTATATGTGAATATGTTTTGTCATATATTCATAACACATGTATTGGAAAGTAGAGTTTAGATATGTTGTAGTGCATATTTTTGTAAGTAACATGTGTTGGGAGTGAAGGAGTAGGAAAATGGGATAAAAACACGAGTCAACACAAACTAGGACCAACATTTAATGATTAAGTTTCCTATTCTCATATCCTTCCACATTTTTTCAACTTCATGTAGTTGGCTCTCCAAAATTTCATATTTTTCACTCTTTTCATTCATTCTCCTTGTTTTCATCCATATTCCAAAATCTGTAACCTTACACTAATACCATTTCATGATTATATATGGGATTAAACTTATTATTTTCAGAAAATTTATTTTAGTATTTTAGGTGATTTTTTTGATTAATTTTTAGAGAAATAACATGTTTTCACTTATATATAAATGTTGGATGAGTTTTATGATGTTTATATGAATATTTGAAAGTTCTATAAAATTCATATTTGACCACTTAGCTTCAAATTAGAATTTAATTCTTTCAAAATCTTGAAGATTTGAGGAAGATTTGAGATCACATTATTCAAGCACAATCAATGGAGAAGAATGCATTAATTTTCCGCTATTCTCTTGTTGTTACAATCGGTTTAGCCCAATATGATTCCTAATTAGAAATAAAATTTAATATTCCAATGATAAATAACAATTGTATAAAACAGAGTAAATCAAATGATAATTAAATAAAATCAAGTATAAAAAGAGACCCCAAATTTTGGTCAAAGACTGAGAGAAAACCCCACGAGGAGAAAACCCTTTCAACTTATTATCGTTATTATTATATTTTCATAAAATTTTCAACAAAAGTACAATTATCAAATTCACCAATCAAAAGACAAAAATTAAAAACTTTACATTCTAACAAATCAATATCCAAAATCAAGAGATCATCCAAAAATAAAATTTTAACAAACTATCAAATTTAGTCGATAACAACAAGAGATGCCCTAATGAGTCATAATTCAATGTTCAAACAACCTCCCAAACACATCGGTCAAAATTCAATAAAGAAACTCGACCTCTTTTGCGGTCAAAATGAAGTCAAAACAACCCAAAATTCACGGTCAAACATGAGTGAAGGAGAGAGAGTCTGGTTAGATCTAAATTCAATGTCTATAGTGGCCTTAATAAAAGTTCCTAGAAAACCTCAATCATTGTGCTAAATAATCTTGCCTCCAAAAATAGTCCAAAATTCCAAGTCAAATCAAGTCGAACTATGCCCAATCTCAAAATGTCAGTAATAGGTCAATGTACTAATCAAAAGAAATATTTTTATCGTAGTCAAAATCTCTAGTATCTCCTCCTTGCACGTGTCGAAGAGACCTGAAATTTTTTAGATCTTGTGAACCTCAAGAGAATGAGGGTGCTAATGAGTTATTTATAGGCATTGGAGGAGACGCAATTTGTCTTTAAAAATTTTGACACAGAAATTTTATGCACTTTTGGGTTTCACATTAAAAAAAAAAAAAATTCCTTCACCAAATTAATTGTAAGGAAATGAGGATCTTCTGTGATGGACCTAAGGTTTTCTAAAGGAGAATTTGTCACGATATTTCAAATTAACGATCCCTCTCACTTAGGGAGAAATTTTTACTCTATCAAGGTCCATCTCAAATATTTTGTCATCGTTAAGTCAAATTTCATCTCTACTCATCACTACTCATATTTGTTGACACTCTCGATCTAAAAGGTGAAGAATTTGACATCATAGGGAATATCAAGCTACCACCCTCAATCTAAAGATGATAGGTAGGATACGACTTACCATGGAAGGTAAGGATCATAGTTATCCTATCGTTACGGTAATAAGAAAGATACGACTTACGGTAATTAAGGATCACAACTATTATATTATCCACTAATATTCCCAACTTGGCCATCAATATTTAGTGGTGGAACACTTGCATCCTCTCACTTAGGCTTGATATGCCTGCACAGTGAGATCAAAACTATCCTATTATCTAGAGTTCCCTCAACCTTAGGAGCTATCTCTCACTAAATTCCTCCCAACCTAGGAGCTTAAATAAAGGGAAAGATAATAGCTAAATTTCCTCGATCGATAAACGACCCTTACGTGAGGTTAGATTATGATAGAATTCTCTATGAAGACCAAGAACTTCCCTTTTGACAAAGCTATTGAGTATGTATGATATCTTCTCATCAATCGATATGTGATGGAGTCTCATTGCTCCTATTAGCACCGTGACTCATATATAATGAAATCCTAATCTCTAGTATACTTGGAATTTTCATGAAATATGATGTTTTATCCCAATCGGATCCCACTCTTGTTGTCTATTATATCAAGGTTGTATACGGGACCTTCTCAAGCTAACTCTTGAAAGTGCTTTCTCAACCCAACTTCCTCAAAACTAACCATGCCAAACAATGTATACCTGCAGTCGTGCTTAATTCTAAGAATTTGTTTTCAACTTTTACATGTCATTTTGTCACCATGGAAAATGATCTAATTCGATCTTTCTTTATCCATAAATTTATGTTTAAAAAATGTTACCACTGCAAGTTTAAAAGTTAAAAATCTTAAAGGAAATGAGAGATATGGTTTTTTATAAGGTCAAAAACCTACTTTTACTCACATGTGCATTATCTAGCTGATTTGTGTGCACACACAATTACCATTAAGCCAACGCATAAGTGTGATTTTTCTTCAGTATGAACTATACACATGACTCAACGAAAGTAAAAATAAAAAGTGAAATATATAACCTTTATTGGGTGAATATTTCCCAACTAAAAAAAGTTCAAGGTGATTCATATTCAAGCACGATCCTACATTCATGGAGCTCATTATTTAAGGAACCCTAATCCCACCTTTTGAGGATGTCATCCACGACATGAGGATCTCAAACCTCCTCCTCTTAGCATATTAATCAAACACATGCCGGGGGGTTTGAGATTACTAAAGGTAAACTTATGTTTCTAAAAGAAGGTTGGAAGGCTTGTCATCAAGGAAAGGCGAAGATCATTGGGGAGGAGCCACATTTCATCAAGGCCAGGTTGTGTAACTCCTTTATTTATGAGATTAATAAAAATTATTTTTTCTTCCCACTATATTCGATGGAGTATATGTATCTTGTATTTTAATTCCATTTTTCCATTGAAATTATATTAGGTACTAGTTTCCTTGATCAGGTATGAGTTTTATTGAATCATGTATTCTTCATATTCCTTTGATCTTTTGCTATTCTATGTTCTTGGAGTCTTGATTTTTTAAGCATTGAGGAGCTATGAACCATAACGGTAATATTTATCGGGCATTACATTTAAAAGGTATGGATTTCGTCTATTGCCATTATTTTTTATGATTGATATAGATAAACTCGGGAAACATTTTTCTAGCTTTTATGTTTGTTACTAGAGTCATTCATTGAATCTAGGGATATTTCTTGTACGCATTATCAATTAGTCATCCATAACAAATTCGTGACCATATTGGGGAATGAATTGTTCTTCATCATCTCATTGTTTTGAATTTTGATCCTTCTTTGATAGCCTTAGTTGGAGAATCTTCACGATGGTGAAAAGTTTCGGGAATTTTTGAATTGTTTGGTTGAGTTTCTTTTCTAAGTTTGTCTCGAATTGTTTGAGTTCTCTTTAAGTAAAGTGCATATGTGTGCATTGTTCCATTAGAAACAATGTGTATGTGCAGATCATACTACTTACTGTGCACGAGGGCACCGGAACTTAGAGAATTTGAGTTTTTCTTTCATAATGTCTAAAATTTTTGGTTTTATGCTTCATTATACCTACTTGGACCTTCAGATAGTGTAGGTCGGTTTGATTGAATATTTGAAGAAGTATTCTTGAAAATTTATTGTTTGCTTTTGTTTGATTGCTTTTGGATCTATCAAAATAAAGCTTGGTTGATCTTGATTTACTATCTTCTTGTCTTTTTTAAGTCAAAAAAAAGACCAAATTTAGTGTTCATTTTTACTGTTTGTGAAAGATATTTTCATTAATGAAAGGTAGGGTTTCTCGAGAATAGTGTTTGATGAGAAGTATTTTCTTCACTAAACTTGAATTGAAGGCCATTTCTTCTCTGCAGTTCTTTAAAATTTTTTCAGAATTACACTTTATACAACGTTAATTTTATAGAATTCATTTGAGGAAATTCATTTTTAAGGATTTGATTGGTTTTCTCCATGCATGTTGGAAATTTTGAGTGCTTCTTTGTAAAAAGAAAAAGTTTCATGATTTTTGATTGATACAGGTGAACTGAAATTTTAAAAACCTAATTTATGCATTTGGGTCATTTCAAAGTGAAATTTTCATTTGTGAAAAGGATATGGTAGAATTAGGAGTATTTGGATTTTCTTTGAAAAATTGAAAATAATCTCTCCTTCTAGTAATTAGAGATTCATTGAAATGAAAGATTGCATTATCATGTTTGATTGCATTAAAGTTTTGGGTCACACCATAATATCATCATTTTCATATCCATTTACCCATTGAGTAAATAACAACTTTAGAAAACAACGTTAATAAAATAAATTAGAATATTTATACTTTTAGGGCTATTTTAACCCTACATTAGATCAAATTGTAGGGATTTGGAATAGGGAAGTGAATTAACATTCTAAATATGCAAAAAAACACTCAAATATTGCGATAGGGAGTAAATACATTTATTATAGTTTGGCTGCGGAAGCTCCTCTAACAAGGGAGTAAAAATCACAAGATAATATTCGACCCGGTGGAGTGATCGTACTTCATTGGTTACGGTAGAGTGATTTGCACAGTCACAAAATGATGCGAAAAGGTACTTTGGAGTCACTTAAAATTAAACCTTAGATTAACCATGTTGAGAAAATTTCATGGGGATTAGAAAGCACAGAGACACTCTCTTCCCTTGTGTGTGTACATCTAATTTACCTTCATCCCCAAGTTGAAATTTAATTTGTAAGTGGTGACATGGGAGGACCCATAAATATTAGGGCCACAGGAGTAAAGGTGGAGGGGAAGTCTCCTATTTTACACAGAAAGGACATTGGTTAGACTCACTTGGAACTTTTTGGAGGGTATTCTTCAATCGATGGCATAAGTGGAGTTAATTATGTTGGAAATGTTGTCATTGATGGCAAAGGAGATGGCAAAGGAGAAGAACACGAGGCAGCAACAAGGCAAAGGAAATGGAAAAGGAAGAACACCTGAGGCGGCAACAAGACAAAGAGAAGCTGACACTAGCAACAAGATGTAGGAGAGGGTCAAACGGTAGAGACGGGGTCATTTAAAGAAGCGAGAGGCAAGGAGAATTAAGGAGTAGCATCGGTCAGGAGCGGATGAAACAAAGAGCATAAGACAAGTAGAGCATAGAAGAAACAAAGGCAACATGAGTCAGATGAGGTCTTGCCAAAGTAGTGAGGCCGGTGAGGGCCATTTGTGGGCGGGGAATGAGGACGAGTGATGAGGAACAATTATTCAAGTGGGAAGATTGTGTAGACAATCTAATAGAAGCTAATTTGTGTTTTTTCACAATTATTCAAGTGGGAAGTACGACGAAGCCTTGTTGGGGAGAATACATCAGTATTACGGCAGAACCAGCAAAGTTCGAGAAGTTGAGGAAAAAGAACTATTGAATTGAAGGCATAGAAGATCGAGGGCCTCATAGAGTTGCTACAAGTATAACGGGGTGGAGTGGATTATATAGATGCAACGAGAGGAAGGAGCACAAAGAAACTGGAACCAAACGAGATATAGTAGAAAAGGAGAAGAAAGAGACAAAGAAGTAACGGAGAGCGGCAAAGGAGGCGGCACTTTCTCGAGGCCCGAAAGAAGCGGCGAAGCAAGGAAAGGCAAAAGAAGCACGGTGAAAGCAATAGAGGCAGCAAGAAGAATGTCAAAAAGTAACGATCATGGAAGCACGGTGAAGAACCGTTATAGGAAGACGAGAGACGAGCGGAGCGAAAGAAGCAAGACGAGGAGGCAGAGAGAAGTTATAAAATTAAGGGAATCGCACACTCGGCCAGCGTTTTGCCTGTGTAACACGAATCTTATTAAAGGGAATCGCGGACTCCGGACGTTACACATATAATACGAGAACCATATTCGGGAGATAAGCAACCCCGGTGGCAAAGTATATATATATATATATATATATATATATACACACATATAAAAAAAACGTATTCCGGGGAATCGCACCAACACATTGGAAAAGTATACATATATATCAAGTATATAAGTGGGCGCTTTATTATAAGAACCAAGCTTTATACGGTGGCACCCCTCCCCGATCGCAATTGGAGAAAAGGTTCAATCGGCGGAGTTTTGTTGTTATGTGCTCAGATTAAAGGCGGACCGTCGAGCTATATGCCACGGTTGTGCTAATCGCATCGAGGTTCCCAATCGCATCGGCATTGGTCAACCGCATCGGAGAACATGTGAGTTGCGATTGCGATTGAAATCCCGGACCCGATGGAGGTATGAATTATAATTCAAACATGTTTGAAGGTCTTCTTTTAATCGCATCAGCAAAATACAATGAACGGTGGTCAATCGCAACACCTTATTAAAAGACTTGCGATTGCGATTAAGAAGTTCGGACCCGATGGGTGTATTAACGATGGTTTATATATTTGAATTAGGCTAATCGCATCGGAACTTTCCGATTGATCACAAGTCTTTTTGTAATATGCTGCGTCAGTCGCCAGTTTGATGGCGTTATAAGATGGAGTTAATCGGTTCAATCGTGGAGATTGGTGTAGAATGTTTATAGTATATGCGATTGAAGTGGTGGACCCTGATCCTATTATATGCGGGAGTTGATATGTGCAAATCGCATCAGGTGTTCTAATCGCAATCGGAGCGAGGAGCGATCGGTGCAATCGAGTCAATGCATCAAAAAGTGTGGGGGGGGGGGGGGGGGGGCAGCAGGTTTCTTGTTAAAACATCATATAAGGATGCGAGAGAGTTGATTTAAGTTAAAAGGCAACGTTATATATATAAAAGGCGAATGTATTAAAGATGTGCTGCGTAGTGTGTGGGTTGTATGTATATGCCTCGGCTTAATGGGAGGCGATTATTAATATACGGCGCGATATATGTCAGTTCCACTTGTGGAATGTTCCACATCAACAAGACACTAATAGCATAAAAGGGATTGGATTTCCTCAGATTTACAGTCGACAAATATAAAAGGAAGCAGTTACACGCATGTAACGGTTCACACATTAGAGGACATAAAGACAAAGACACGATCGGAGAAAGATAAGTCGTACAACAACCAAAGAGACAAAACGAGTGAAATTTTGGAGTTCTCATTCAAATTTAAATGTAAATGTTTTATTTTGTTGTGATGCATTGGCAAGTCTCCCGAAGAGAGCAAATATCCTTGTAATATTAAAATAAGCACCTACGGTTACATTTTTACGAGTGAGCTGAAAAGAGAGATGAGAAGGTAGAAGGCAAAGAGACATAGGCTGTCCATTTCGAATTCCCGAGTGGAATACAAACAACCATGAAGCTATTTTTGTATAAAACGGGGTAATATCCAAGGGGAGAGAGGTTGACGAAAAGGAGTGAGAGAAGAAGAGAGTATGCGGCGAATTAAAGAGAGTTGAAGAAAATAAGCAAGCTGCAAGAAGAATGTGAATAAGGAGAAGGAGATGAAAAAGAAGAAGAAGGGGCTAGCGAGGAGATGATGCGAGTGCGATATAAGAGTTGATGAACAACAAAGAAGAAGGTACAAAACGGAAGTGATATCCAAGGTAAATCAGCAAGTGTTTTCTTTTGAAATGAGAAGTTGGAGCTTCCCTATCAAGTTGTGGCCAGTAGGTGTCGATTGTAGCTGATGAGGTAGGAGCCTCACAGCAGGTTGGTGCACAGAAAATAGATGGGAGTTGGTGCTTCCACATCAAGTTGTATCTTGATAAAATGTCGATTGTAGCCAGGCGAGGTTGGAGCCTTGTAGGTTGGTGCACATAGAAAATTGATGGGAGTTGGAGCTTCCTTACGAGTTGTAGCTTGCAAATTGAGAGATAGAGCCTCATGCTGGGTTGGTGCACAAACTTTGATGGTGAGAGAGAGTTTAAGACACCTTTGCATCACAACAATAATAAGATGTGGTTTTCTTATACATAGGTTTCCACTTATATCTGGTGTCTCTGTGCATGATGTTTATGTGTTGATGTGGTTTATCTCCTCTGTATCTTACTACTCTCATATTAGATACTGCTATTACATTAACAAATCTATTTGATAGTAATACTTGTTGCTCACATGATTAAGATTGCTCACATATTAAGTTGACCATGAAATTAAGGTGTAAATAAGATTGAAAAGAAAAGTATTAAAAGTCCATGTATGTGTTAAAGCTGGGTCTCCCCCCCCCCTCTCGGTTTAACTAAGGGTTCTAACAATTGGTATTAAGAGCCGAGTTCCTTTGGTGTAAACTTAATAACTTGAAGGAGATCTGGTTGAGTGATGGACTATCAAAATGTATCTGTGTTAATACAACAAACTTTCTGAATGGAAGATAAAGTTGCAAAAACTGAGGATTATTGGCTTATGAACTTTGAAGTATGGAAACTTGTATGTGATGGTTCTTGCATAGACTTTCTTACAGTGAAAGAACCATGAAGGGAATGCCAAGGCAAAATGTGCAATATATACTTGATTATTTATGTAAAGGACCTTGAGTTGATAATGGTTAACCTCTTGCCAAAGAAATCTAGGATAGATTGCACTTCATGCATGGAGTAAACACTAAGGACGACAACGTGAGAAAGGATAAAGAATTAAGAAGAAGAAAAATTCATGTCAACGGGGGAAAATATTCAATCAAGTGAAGTACTGCTAGTGAATGGAGATAAGAACCATGAAGAAATTACGAGTTGAAGAAAAAGCCAAGCTTGTCTTTGCTTTATTTGAAAGAGAAAAATTGAAAAATGAAAACAAAGACCTTAAGACGATGGTGCAAATATGTGATGAGAGAGAATATGAAGATAAGAAAAGAAATTGTGCTTTGAAGACACACCTTGAAGAAGCAAGGAAAATAGAAGACACTTTCTTGCCAACAAATGAGAGAGAAAAATCTAGAATGTGAAAAATTGGAAGAAGAAGTAGTGAACCTAAGAAAGAAATTAGAAAAGGCCAAGAGATTTAGCAATGAATACTCCTCAGAGAAAAGCTCTAGGACGGTTGGTTCAGATTTTAAGGCTCAAGGTCACCTCTCATAAAGGTTGGGATAGGATATGAAGAGTGAAACTGATAATTCCAAGGTTAGAAGATAACAAGAAAATCATTTTTGTAAGCTGGCAAGAAGCATGTGAAACAACTCGGTAAATTCTGACGAGAAACCCGGCGAACATGAGTTGTAAGAAACAAACATAATCAAGCGACAACATGAAAGAAGCGAGAGAATGAGAGGATGAAACAATCAGCTACTAAAGGCTCATATGCTCTAGGGATGAATTGAACAAATTGAGAGGATGTCAAAGGAGGTTCCTCCTCTATGAAAATTAGCACATGTTTATGTTATTCATAAAACTGGAACATAATGCGACATGTTGTAAGACAAAGCCAATCCAGTCCAACCCGGCCAAAGGATGCGGCAAAGAGAAGAACCCCTCAAGCAAGCAAAAGGGAAAAGACAATATTCCACGGTACACAAATCATTTCTATGACTCTTGTTATGCATGCAATGAATTTGGACATAAATATGTTGATTTTAAATTATGTTCAAAAGCGAATGAAATAATATACATCAGCTCAAATACACCTTGATCGAAATAAGATGTTATGTATGCCTGTGTGATCACAAAGCTAAAAGGCTATGTCACTGTATACATTAAAGAACTCTGGAACGGATGATGAGATCAAAGCAAATAAAAAAAAACTATGAATTTAAAAAGAAGTCACACGGAGACATTATGAAGAACCTCAATAAATTTTGGAAGGAAAAGAGAGAAAGGAAATTTACTATCCTCATAACATAATGAATCTAGCATAGTCTCGGGGGGGCTTGCTCTACGAAACAAAGCAAATATCTAACCGATTATAGATATGAAGTAGCATCGAGGAGAGCGGTTCATATATAGACCCCATGAAGCAAACTCTGAAGCTCCTTGGAATGATACCATGACTATCGGATACGATGAGAAGGAAGTTCCTCTAACGAGAGATCTATGCGGGGAAGAAGACCATATAAAACTCACAATAGCTAACGAAATTGTTAGAGAACAAAGGCAGCAAGGCATTTGACTAGTTAAAATCATTGTGAACACATGAGTTCTTGATGAATGATCCTATGTAATTGAGCCGAGTCAATAAGCGAGTGTAAATTAGAGTGATTGTGTGGCAATTACGTAATTGCGAAGAACCTTGTAGCATCGGTTTGTGTAAAATTTCTGTTCCTCGGAAGACTAATGAACCATACTCTCTACGTGAATGAGTGTACATGTGTGTGCACTTTGCGAAGAAACGAGAAGAATTGAAGCGAATAAGGTTTATTCATGAATTAGGGGTGTAATGCGATTTATAGATGAATTATTGGCTTGATTATTCATTAATTGAGTGGCATAGGCTTTTGATTGAAGGCTAAAACCTGTGAAGTCGAACCCAACAATCAGCTAAGAATGCACTGTATATTGAGAAGAAGAATGTTTGATAATGTGGAACTATACCCACCCAAGGTTATGTAAGGTGCAAGGTTGTGAATGGTGGACGGAACCATGTAGTCGAGTGCGCGATGTCGATAGTGGAGCGAAACCATTCGTGAGCGGGTTGGAATCATTATAATATACTGAAAACGACTATTTAATAAAGAAGACCGGAAACCTTGGTGGCTCTTGTAGCAAAACCACTTATGGTTTTCCGGGATTATTTTACGCACCAATTTTGGTACGGAGGCGGTATTATCTAGAGGGAGCTATGGTCCCATAAGATTGTTGAAACGTGGCATAGGTGGTATTGGAAGCCAGATTTAACTTTAACGTTTACATGAAGTTAACGTCGAGAACCGGGACACACGAGCGAAAATTTCTCGGAAATTCATTGATTTAAGAAAAAGGGGACATCCGGCGGTGACTATTCGATGAAGATACGTGAAGTTTAATAAAAGTGCGCGGAAGATAGAGGAGAGTACGGTGCATAGGTGGGCCAGTCAAAGTCTTATTATAAAGTTTTTTTTTCAAAGCATGGAGTGTATTAATACAAGGTCGGGTGGCGAACTATATAAAGCGGCGGTATATTCAAATCTTCGAAAGGTTTGTTATGAGGTACAGTTTGCGATTATTAAAAAGGCATCAAGCCATGATAATAGTTGAATTGGCATATAAGGCGGTGTATCGCGGTAGTGATTACGGGAGATTGTCATAGAAAATAAAATGCGGTGACATTCTTTCAAATCGGGATGACGAGAATAGAAGTAGTAGGTTAATGATGCCAAGATCGGATTCGGTATATTGATGATTGTTGGTGTGAGAACGGTGGAAAAGATCAATAGTGGAAACTATGGGTTCATGTGAAAACTAAATGAAATCTCATGGTTTATCGAGTAATATCAATTGGTACTAGGTACGAATTGCTTGCATATCATCAATAGAATATCATTCGGGGGAGATCGACCGACTAGGTAAGGATAAAATAGGTCCTTAGGATGTCCAGTATTATGGCAAACGTACATCAAGGTAGTATTCCCGGCGTATACGGATTACGCATTCAGTTTGAGAAGGTCGGTAAACGCGAGCTAAAGGATCGGTATTGTTTACACTTGAATCAAAGTAATACGAAGAATAAAGGACTAGCGAGTAGAATGATTACCATACGAAGCCAAAAGTTTTAAAATCATCTAAATCTACTTCAGCACAAAGTATTCATACCGTAATCCACCTTTAAAAATTGATCATTGACATACATACCCCCTTATGTCATAAAGAAAAGTGCATGGTTGATAAGTGAGATCGGTAATGCATTGAATGCATCTCACACGAAGGTTTGTTTTGAAAGTTCATTATGCAAGGTAAAAGGGAATTTGATCTCTTAGATCAAATTAAGATTTAGTATGCATTGATCACATACTGTAACAAGAACCCATTATTAAAGATAATGTCAACATCCTAGCTCATATCATCATAGCAGTGAGGAAAAGGTGTCACAGTAGGAATAAAGGATATATTGGCTTCATCATAATTGAATGAAGTAGGCCAACGAGATGAGTATTGTGAAGAGAAGACATATTCCATCTACAATATTCCTCAGCAGAAATGTATTAGCACACTACACATCGGAGAAAGTGTATGTTTATTCAAGTTCAATATTCTCAAAAGTGTCTCCAACAAATATTGTACACCGGTATAGAGCAACATGGTACAAAGTCGGAAGAAGAATGCCCTAAACACATCCTCGAGGAGAAAATGAAAAGATAGAATCTACACTAAGAAATGTGCAACCCTTTGCCATTGATGTCAAGGGAGAAGCGAGGTAATAGAAGAAAGGGTCTTCTAAAAGAAGCTAGACGAGAGGAAGACTTGGAGGAAAGATTGGATTATTGGTGGATGTGTTGCCATCGAAGTAGAAGGCGGGTTGTCATTGATGGAAAAGGAGATGGCAAGAGAACACGAGGCAGCAACAAGGCAAAGGAAATAGCAGAGAAGAACACACAAGCTGACAACAAGACAAAGAAGGCGTAGCAGCAAGATGTAGAGAGGTCAAGCGGCGGAGACGGGGGTCATTTAAAGAAGTAGAGCGGCAAAGGAGAATTAGGAGTAGCATCGGTCTAGGAGGCAGGTAGAACAAAGAGAGCATAAGACAAGTAGAGCATAGAAGAAACAAAGGCGGGAGTCGAGATGAGGTGTTGCAACGTAGTGAGGGCCGGTAGAGGGCCATTTAATAGGCGAGGAATGAGACGGAAGTGATGAGGAACAATTTATTCAGTGGAAGATTTGTGTAGACAATCTAGTAGAAGCTAATTTGTGTTTTTTCACAATTATTCAAGTGGGAAGTCTATGAAGCAACGTGGGGAGAATACATCAATTCATTCGCAGAATGTAGCAAAGTTCGAAGTTGAGGAAAGAACTATTGAATTGAAGGCATAGAATATCGGAGCCTCATAGGATTTGCTACAAGTATAAAAGGTGGAGTGGATTCTATGAATCCGACCAGGAAGGAGCACGAAAGAAACTAAGACAAAAGATATAGCGAGAAGGAAGAGACGAAGAAGTAACGGAAGGCAACACTCGACGAAAGAGAGCGAGTCTTTGAAGCAAGGAAGGCCGAAGCACGATGAAAGCAATAGAGCGGCAAGAAGAATGTCAAAAAGTAACGATCATAGAAGCACGGTGAGAGAACCGTTATTGGAAGACGAGAGACGGAGGCATAGTGACGGAAAGCGAGCGAGCGAGAGATCGGTTATAAAATTCCGGGAGATGTATCTCCCGTGACATTTTGTATAATATAGCACGAATCTTATTAGGGAATCGCGGACCAGTAGGGCGTTACACATATAATACGAGAACCATATTAAGATACTTTACTCAATAGGTGTTATACATTTAATATAACACAAATATTATTCGAGAATCGCTTAACCCCGGCGAAGAAATATATATATATATATATATATATATATATATATATATATATATATATATATATATATATATATATATATATATATATATATACAAAATGTATTCCGGGGAATCGCATAACCCATTGGCAAAGTATATACATATATATCGGGTATATAAGTGGAGCGCTTTATTATAAGAACCAAGCTTTATATGGTGGGACCCCTCCCCCAATACTTAATCGAAAGGTTCGATCGAGTTTTTATGTGCTTGATTAAAGACGGTCGATTGAGCTATATGCCACAGTTTATTGCTAATCGCATCTGAGTTCCCAATCGCATCGGAATTGGTCAATCGCATCGGAGAACATGTGAGTTGCGATTGCGATTGGAAGTCCAGACTCGATGGAGGTATGAATTATAATTCAAACATGTTTGAAGTCCTGTCCCAATCGCATCGGCGAAATACAATGAATAGTGGTCAATCGCAACACATATTAAAAGACTTGCGATTGCGATTAAGAGTTCAGACCCGATGGGTGTATTAACGATGGTGTATATATATTTGAATTCCGGCTAATCGCATCGGAACTTTCCGATTGATCGCAAGTCCTTTGTAATATGCTCCGATCAAGTGGCGGACCCGATGGCATTATACGATGGATTTAATAGGTTCAATAGCATCCGGAATCTCAATCGCAATCGGAACTCTCCGATTGATCACACGACTTTGTAAAACACTGCGATTGAAGTGGCGGACCCGATTCAGTTATAAGCAGGAGTTGATATATGAAAATCACATCCGTGTTCTGACCGCAATCGGAACTTTTCTATTATGCGCCCCAATTGCATTTGATGGAAGCCCGAACCCGATGGGCTTATTAACCATGATTAACAAGTGCTTGAGTTCCAGGTCTAATCGAAAACAGAAATTTGTGAAGGCGTTGTTATATATAAATATATATATATATAAAGTTGTTTCGATTGTATTGAAAAGTGTCGCGTGGTCTGTGGACCCACGAGCCTTGGCTTAAGGTGGAGGGCGATTATCAATATACAATGACTGTGATATATGTCCGTTCCACTTGCAGAATGTTCCACATCAACAAGACACTTGCTGCAAGTCAGCAGTCACGTATTTTTTCTAAGAGGCACTGATATAAAAGCACTGTTACACGTATACAGCAAATACACTACAACAGAGGACAAAAAAGCATACAGAGCAGAAGAGAGTAAAAACACAGTCACAAAAAAGACAAATGCGCAGGAAACCAAGAGACAAAATAAGTGAGCTGGAATTCACATTGTAATTCAAATGTAAATGTTTTAGTTGTTTTTATTGTTTGTGATGCATTGGCAAGTCTCCGAGAGAAAACAAACTCCCACTGTAATGTTAAAATTGACACCTACAATTATAATTTCTGAGTAAGCTGATAAAACGAGTAAGAAGGCAGAAGGCAAAGAGACATGACTTTCCATTTCGAATTCCAAGCAGAATACAAATAGTCATGTGAGAAAATCTATAAATAATATCATCTTGGTATTCAAAAAAAGGAAAGTGAGAGTAAATCGAGAGAAGGAAGACTATAGAAGAGTAAGACAGAGAAGATTAAAAAAAAGGCAGAACAGAAGGAGAAGCTACAGAACAGGGCTGATATCTGAGGTAAATCAGCAAACTTTCAGTTTGATAAATTGAGGAAGTTGGAGCTTCCCTATCAAGTTGCAGCTTGATAGTAGTCAGTTGTAGCTGACTGAGGTTGGAGCCTCCTGTAGGTTGGTGCCTGCAGAAAACTAAAGGGAGTTGGTGCTTACTTGCAAGTTGTAGCTTGCAGAATTGAGGTAGGAGCCTCCTGTAGGTTGGTGCCTGCATAAAAACAGTGGTGAGAGGGAGTTGGAGCTTGCGTTTGCATCACAACAATAATAAGATGTGGTTCTCTCCCTTTATGGGTTTCCACTTATATCTGGTGTCTATGTGCATGATATTTATGTATTGATCTGATATGTATCATTTGCTTAATACCTGCTGCTCTCAAATTAAGTCTACTGCTCTATTAAACTAATAATTTCAGATTACATTCTAAGATTAATCTCACATCAAATAGAGTTTGAAATGAAGGTGTAAATAAGTTTATTGAAAAGTTTAAAAGATCAGGAATGTATTAAACTGATTCACCCCCCCCCTCTCAGTTTAATTAGAGATTCAACAATTGGTATCAGAGTGAGTTCCTTTGTACAAGTCTAACAACTGAAAGGAGATCCTAGGTTCCCAAGATGGCTAGTAAAGAAGGATGCTCAACCAATAAAGCCCCTTTCTTCACTGGTGAAAATTATGCTTTCTGGAAAATCAGAATGAAGACATACATAATGTCACTAGGAGTAGAAGTCTGGGCTGTTGTGCAATTAGGATATGCCAGGAAGTCAACTGATACAGAGAAAGAAGCTAAAGAAAGCTTTGTAGATAATGCAAAATCCATGAATGCCATCCTGAATGGATTATGTGAAGCAGAGTTTATTAAAGTAATGCACAAAGACACTGCCAAAAAAATATGGGATACTCTTGAAGACATACATGAGGGAGACCAGAAAGTAAAAACTGCCAAACTTCAAGTATATAGAGCCCAATTTGAAAACTTAAAAATGAATGATGATGAAGATGTTGGCAGCTTCTTCTTAAAAGTTGCAGAAATTGTTAACAATATGAAAGCTCTTGGAGAAACCATACCAAAAAGTATAGTTGTGCAAAAGATTCTAAGATCACTCCCATCCAGATTTAATCCCAAGGTATCTGCAATAGAGGAGACAACAGATTGGGAGACTCTGACCATGAACCAGATACTTGGAAATCTAACAACCTATGAAATGAGGCTCCCACAGAAGAAGACAAGTACAAGGGAAGCAGCATTCAAAATAGAAAAGAAGAAAGAAGAAAAGGAAGAAATATGCTCTTGCTCTGATGAAGAAGAGGCTAAATTTGTCAAGAAATTGGATAGAGGCTTAGGTAGATACAAAGGTAAACTTCCCTTCAAATGCTTTAACTGTGGAAGAGTTGGACATTATGATGCTAAATGTCCTCACAATAAAGTAATAAATCAAGCTCAAGAATCAGAGAAAGACACATCAAAGTTTTGGCAGAAAAGAAAGAAATTCAGTAGAAAATCCTTCTATGCTCAGCAAGACAGCAGTGCATCTAAAGACTCAGATGAACCCTCAAGTGAAGAAGGAACCTCAGAATTTTTATTGATGGCCATAGAAGATCTTGAGGGACTCCTACTAGAAGATGAAGAAGAAGAAGGGGAAGTAGACCTTGAGGGGGAGCTAAGAAGTGCTCTCGAGGAGATTGACAGACTCAAACTAAAATGCAGAAAACAAAAAGAGATTCTCCTAAAATGTGTGAAAGAAGAACAAAATTCAGAAGTCCTCATGCAGCTGAAGGTAAAGCTTGAAGAAGCCAAGAAGATAGAAGATATGTTACTTCAGCAAATCAAAGATAAATCTCGAGAATAAGAGAAGCTGGAAGAAGAAATTCTGTGTCTGAGAAAGAAATTAGAAAATGCTCAACAGAAAGTTTCTATATACCCTTCTCAAACAACAAGCTCTATTAAGTTGAATGAAATTTTGGTTGCTCAAAGATTCCCTATGATAAAGACTGGAATAGGCTACGAAGGAGAATCAAGTAAAGGAAAAGAAAAGGTTGACAGAGAGATTATTTTTGTAAAAGCAAAGAAGGATGACGAAGTAGCTCAAATAATTCCTACAAAAGAAGAAATCTGCAATAAGAGAGACAGAGAGCAGAAGAAACCTCTAGTAACAAAGAATATAATGAATACTAAGATGGTAGAAAAAGAATCATATGCCCCTAAGTATATCAACTTTGGAAGTCATCAGAGGAAATTCTTCCTCCTATGAAGAATGCCACCTGCTATGTCTGCCACCAGCCAGGACACATTGCTACATATTTTTATGCAAGGAAGAGTAATTCAGACCTGCAAAAGATGCAAACAGTGAAGAGGCTATCACAAACAAACAAATGGAGAAAACAACCTTACATCAGGTATGCAAATAATTTCTATGGTTATTGTTTTTATTGTAAGGAATTTGGCCATAAAAATTATTGAATGAAAAGTATAGACAAATGGGATGTTCAATACCTCAAGGAGGTTTATGAGTCAAAGCAATTTTGTTCATGCTCACACCTTAAAACTATAATCAAATATTCAAAAGGGGGCCCAAAGTGGATAAAGAAGGTGAATAATCACCCACTTCCCCGTCAAGATCCGAAAAGCCGCAGTACTTGGATGTGCTGGTCGAAGCCCAAACACATGATCGTATATTTAAGCAAGTTTATAACTCTTGATGAAAAGAAATCTGGCAATGCTATTTTTGGTAATGATAAATCAGGAAAGATCAAGGGAAAAGGCTCAGTCAGCATAGACAATGGCAGAGGAAAAGCCCAAGAGGTACTATTTGTGGATGGACTGAAAGAAAATTTACTGAGTGTCAGTCAGATCTGTGACAAAGGCTGTGAAGTTATTTTTAGAGCACAAGATTGTGTAGTCAGGTCAAGCACAACAAGAAAGACTCTGCTCAAAGGTGTTCGAACAGAGAACAATGTATACATAGTGAAAGAGGAAGATGAAGCCTTCCATCTTAGCAAACTTGAGGAGTTATGGTTGTGGCATAGGAGATTGGGACATCTTAGCTTTGACCATATCATCAAATTGAGCAAGAAGAAAGCTGTCAAAGACATGCCAGAAATAAAAAGGCCTTCAAGTACTATATGAAAATCTTGTCAATTAGGGAAACATACTCGCACATCCTTTAAATCTAAAGAGGAGTTGTCAACAAGAAGACCACTCCATCTTGTGCACATGGACCTGTGTGGACCTGCTAGAACTAGAACACCAAGTGGAGAATCCTATTTCATGCTGATAATAGATGACTTCTCCAGAATGACATGGGTTGCCTTTCTCAAAAATAAATCAGAAGCATTTGAAAAATTTAAGATATTCAGAGCATTAGCAGAAAATCAAACTGGATGCAAGCTGAAATGTATCAGATCAGACAGAGGAGGAGAATTTCCAAGATTATGACTTTGGCACCTATGTAATGAAATATGAATAAAGCAACAATTTTTATTGGTGAGCATTCAAACGTATAATGGAGAAAGCAGAGACAAAACAAATCAGACAACAAATAGAGCGAGTTATGGATGCAAGAGAATAATATTGCTCAAACCTTCTCAAGGTAATACAAGATACAATGGACATATCCTTAATAAAGCTCACTTAAGGCCAAGCAGTGACAAGACTCCATATGAACTATGGCATGGAAAGCCAGCTTCAATAAAACATTTCAGAGTCTTTGGTAGCAAGTGTTACATAAAGAATAATGATGAAAACCTTGGGAAATTTGATGCAAGAGAAGATGAAGGGATTTTTCTAGGATATGCTTCCAAAAGCAAAGGGTACAGGTGCTACAACAAGATCCTTCGGAAGATAGTTGAAAGTATTGATGTGAGATTTGATGAAGAACTTCTAAACAATACAAGAAATACAGACTGCTGCAGTCCATCAGACAACCATGAAGAGGAAGACAAGGATGATGATGAAACAAGCAAGACAATAGATTATGCAGAGCTAAGCTTGAAAACCCCCTCAAGATACACTCAGAAGAATCATCCTGAAGATCAGATCATAGGAGACAAGAAAGCAGGAGTCCAGAGAAGAAGGCAGCTAACAGAACAAACAGAAGAAGTATACATAGCCATGTTATCACAAATAGAGCCAAAGAAATTTGAAGAAGCCAACAAGGACAAGTATTGGATAAAAGCAATGAATGAAGAATTGGACCAAATTGAGAAGAACAATACCTGGGAACTAGTTCCTAGACCTATTGAGAAAAATATCATTGGTTCAAAATGGGTATTCAAAAACAAAATGAATGAGCAAGGACAAGTAATCAGGAATAAAGCAAGGCTGGTCTGCAAAGGATACTCACAAATAGAAGGACTTTATTATGATGAAACATTTGCCCCTGTAGCTAGAATGGAGGCTATCAGAATGTTCCTGGCATTTGCATGCTATCAAGACTTCAAGGTATATCAAATGGATGTAAAGTCTGCTTTTATTAATGGAGATCTAGAAGAAGAAGTGTACATGGAACAACCAGAAGGCTTCTCATTGACAGACAAAGAAGACTATGTGTGCAGACTGAAGAAGGCCCTATATGGATTGAAACAGGCTCCTCATGCTTGGTACTCAAGACTGGACAAATATTTGCAAAAACAGGGTTTTAAGAGAGGTGGAGTAGACAACAATCTATACATAAAAGCACATGAAAATGAACTCCTAATTGTTGTTGTATATGTTGATGACATTATGTTTGGAAGCAACAAAGATGAAATAGCAAAAGGGTTTGTTGATGAGATGAAAATAGAGTTTGAAATGTCTATGATTGGAGAACTCAGTTTCTACTTGGGACTGCAAATTCAGCAAAAGAACACTGGAACATTCATTTCTCAAGAAAAATACTTAAAAGAAATGCTGAAAAAATTCAAAATGGAGGACTGCAAACCAGTGACAACCCCCATGATCATGGGATGCAAGCTGTGTGCTGATGATAGGTCTGCAGATGTAGATCAAAAACTCTACAGATCCATGATAGGAAGCCTGCTGTACTTGACAGCCTCAAGACCAGACATCATGCTAGCAGTAGGACTAGTGGCAAGATATCAAGCAGCACCAAAACAAAACCATCTTCTGGCAGTAAAAAGAATACTCAGGTATCTACAAGGAACTACACAATATGTGCTTTGGTATCCTAAAGGCAAAAGCTTCACCTTGACAGCATACACAGATGCAGATTGGGCCAGCTGTGTGGATGATAGGAAGAGTACAAGTGGAGGTGCATTCTATCTAGGAGAAAGTCTGGTGGCATGGCTAAGCAAGAAACAAACATCCATCTCTCTGTCTACAGCTGAAGCAGAATATATAGCGGCAGCCGCATGTTGTACACAAGTCATGTGGATGAAGCAGACACTTCAAGACATGAAGGTAAGCATTAATGAACCTATCTCAATCAAATGTGATAATACAAGTGCTATAAGTATATCTAAAAATCTTGTGCTTCATTCAAAAACTAAACATATACCAATCAAGTATCATTTTCTTCGAGAACAAGTGGCTCAAAAGATAGTTAAACTGGACTATGTATCAACGAAAGAACAGATAGCAGATATATTTACCAAACCACTTGCCAGAGAACCATTCGAATACTTGAGAGAAAAACTAGGGGTAGTATCTGTAGATACTATTCTCTAATATGAAGAGAAAGTACAGTCTCAGGGGGAGAACAAAACAAAGATATCATTCCAGGGGGAGAATAGCCAGCAAGATAAGCATAAAACAAGTCCACAGGATCAACATTATCAATATTATCAGCATTCAGAAGCAACAAGAACTTTTCAATCGTAAAATGCATCATCTCTGTCTGCAATCTACATATTACAGGCACTACAAATGAAACACAACATAGTCCAATTTTGGCAGAAGAGGACCTAAACGTAACTCAGAGAAAGGAAATACAACGAAAGAACCCATACGGAGGGATGAGGAGTCATCCTTTGCCATTGATGTCAAAGGGGGAGGAAGAACAAATAGAAAACAGGAAGAGCAAGCAACAAGAGAAAGAGAAAGCAAACAGAGAAAGTGGATTGCCATCAATGCCAAAGGGGGAGACTGTTGGAAATATTGTCATTGATGGCAAAGGAGGCAGCACTCAGGCAAAAGAGGCAGCGCTGTAGAAAAGGAAGGCAAAAGAGGCACAACAAAAGCAATAGAGGAAGCAAGAAGAAAGTCAAAATGTAACAGTCATAGAAGCACAGTGAAGAACCGTTATCGAAAGATAGAGACAGAGGCAGAGTGACAGAAGCAGAGACAGAGGCAGAGAGCAGTTACAAAATTCTGAGAATTGCACTCTCCAACCGGCGGAGCAGAGGCAGAGACAGAGGCAGAGACAGAGGTAGAGAGCAGTTACAAAATTCCGAGAATCGCTTCACTCCAGCGGCATATAATACAGAACCATATTCCGGGAATCGCACAGTCCAACTGACGTTATACAACACGAATCTTATTCTGGGAATCGCAGACTCCAGCCGGGCGTTACACATATAATACAGAACCACATTCCGGGAATCGCACTCTCCAACCGGCGGAGCACATATATAACAAATACAAACATTATTCCGGGAATCGCTTCACTCCAGCGGCAAAATATATATAAGCATATATATCAGTTATATACAAGCGGAGCACTTTAACCAAAGGTTCTATCAAAACAAAATGGCTTATAAGGTGGGACCCCTCCCCAATTGCAATCAGAGAAAAGGTTCAATTGGCGGAGTCTTGTTATGTGCTCCAATTAAAGGCCGGACCTGATTGAGCTATATGCCACAGTTTATTGCTAATCGCATCCGAGTTCCCAATCGCATCAGAGAACATGTGAGTTGAGATTGCGATTGGAAGTCCAGACCTGATGGAGGTATGAATTATAATTCAAACATGTTTGAAGTCCTGTCCCAATCGCATCGGCAAAATACAATGAACAGTGGTCAATCGCAACACATATGAAAAGACTTGCGATTGCGATTAAGAGTTCGGACCCGATGGGTGTATTAACGATGGTGTATATATATTTGAATTCTGGCTAATCGCATCGGAACTTTCCGATTGATCACAAGTCCTTTTTAATATGCTCCGATCAAGTGGCGGACCCGATGGCATTATACAATGGATTTAATAGGTTCAATCGCATCCAGAATCTCAATCGCAATCGGAACTCTCCGATTGATTGCATGACTTTGTAAAATGTTGCAATTGATGTGGCGGACCCGATCCAGTTATAAGCGGGAGTTGATATATGCAAATTGCATCCGTGTTCTGACTGCAATCAGAACTTTTCTGTTATGCGCCCCGATTGCATTTGATTGAAGCCTGAACCCGATGGGCTTATTAACCATGATTAACAAGTGTTTGAGTTCCAGTTCTAATCACAAACGGAAATTTGTGAAGGCGCTGTTATATATAAATATATATATATATATATATATATATATATATATATATATATATATATATATATGTAAAGTTGTTGCGATTGTATTGAAAAGTGCCGCGTGGTCTGTGGACCCATGGGCCTCGGCTTAAGGTGGAGGGCGATTATCAATATACAATGACTGTGATATATGTCCATTCCACTTGTGGAATGTTCCACATCAACAAGACACTTGCTGCAAGTCAGCAGTCACGTATTTTTTCTAAGAGGCACTAATATAAAAGCATTGTTACATGTATACAGCAAATACACTACAGCAGAGGATAGAAAAGCATACAGAGCATAAAAGAGTCAAAACACAGTCACAGAAAAGACAAATGCGCAGCAAACCAAGAGACAAAATAAGTGAGTTGGAATTCACATTGTAATTCGAATGTAAATGTTTTAATTGTTTTTATTGTTTGTGATGCATTGGCAAGTCTTCGAGAGAAAACAAACTCCCACTGTAATGTTAAAATTGACACCTACAGTTATAATTTCTGAGTAAGCTGATAAAAGGAGTGAGAAGGCAGAAGGCAAAGAGACATGACTTTCCATTTCGAATTCCAAGCAGAATACAAACAGTCATGTGAGAAAATCTATAAATAATATCATCTTGATATTCAAGAAAGTATGAAGAGAGAGTAAATCGAGAGAAGGAAGAATATAGAAGAGTAAGGCAGAGAAGATTAAGAAAAGCAGAACAGAAGGAGAAGCTACAGAACAGGGCTGATATCTGAGGTAAATCAGCAAACTTTCAGTTTGATAAATTGAGGAAGTTGGAGCTTTCCTATCAAGTTGCAGCTTGATAGTCGTCAGTTGTAGCTGACTGAGGTTGGAGCCTCCTGTAGGTTGGTGCCTGCAGAAAACTGAAGGGAGTTGGTGCTTCCTTGCAAGTTGTAACTTGCAGAATTGAGGTAGGAGCCTCCTGTAGGTTGGTGCCTGCAAAAAAACAGTGGTGAGAGGGAGTTGGAGCTTGCCTTTGCATCACAACAATAATAAGATGTGGTTTTATCCCTTTATGGGTTTCCACTTATATCTGGTGTCTTTGTGCATGATATTTATGTATTGATCTGATATGTATCATTTGCTTAATACCTGCTGCTCTCAAATTAAGTCTACTGCTCTATTAAACTAATACTTTCAGATTACATTCTAAGATTACTCTCACATCAAATAGAGTTTGAAATGAAGGTGTAAATAAGTTTATTTAAAATTTTAAAAGATCAGGAATGTATTAAACTGATTCACCCCCCCCCCCTCTCAGTTTAATTAGAGATTCAACAGTTGGTAGCAGTGGA